>JAKUBJ010000040.1:0-91565 GCA_030566855.1 Tortispora sangerardonensis | reverse complement strand
TGCGTGGAAGTGATATTTTTTGTTCAAAATGTCTGGTTCAAGAGATATTTACGTTTTAAAATATTGCAAAAAACTGTCACATGTTTTGCAATTTTTCCTTCCTAAAAGGGTTAACCGAGAAAAGCGGTTCGTGCCTTTAACTGTATCAACGTCTTTTCAGGGGTAAGAAAGCTTATTTGACAGTGTTTTTTGGATATTAACATACTTGATATATATCATTACTTTTAATATCATAGAAGGCATCCAAGAATATCTAATCTTTGATTGCATATAGATAACACCCAGATGTAATATATATATGCCATCTTACTCTTCAAAGATCATTATGATTAAGATACATCCAATACTCTGTAAAATAATATATCCAAACCTCGTTCGTCAGAAAGTTCCGAAAATCATTTGATGTTTAAATAACCCAAATACAAACAACCGTGAGAAAAATATCAGACAGAGTCTGCCGCATAAATAGTCGTACTATAGGCTAATAGTTCATTTATGTGGTAGAATTTCACGATTTCTTCTCAACAAGCCAAGGGGGCAATCACCAGCTGAATAAACTAAAAGAGCAGCCCTGGCTTCAAAAAACAGTCATTTAACGTCAACTGAGTGAATAATTCCAAAACCCTTCAAATAAACTCTGCTAACCTTTCATTTACAGGTATCGAGCAACACATATCATCACAGGCTTCTATCGCGCCAGGTCTATCGTTCCTTCACAGAAATTAGCTAAAGATTCATTAATACAAAAAACTATACAGTACAAATGAAGACTTTCTTTACTACAATATCGCACGTAAATCATTCTACAGATTCAAAAACTCTGATTATAATAGTTCAAGCTCCAATCGCAACGCTAAGATAAGCAACCACAAACGACTAACTAAACTTATAAAATCTGCTCCCTTTGTCTCAAACTTCAACATATTAGTAAATACTGCATAAATTATCGTATGCATCCCGCTTAAACACATCCCGGAAACAACAAAAAAGCTACTAAACCCAGATCAGCAGCTTTAGTGATCCTAATGGGCCTCCAAACAATGCATCTAAGAATATATAAAGAAGAAACCAAATCACCAAAATCTAGGACAAAGAACAGTCAAACCTCCAGGCTTTGGCGCGCTAATAAATAGCAACCATCCTTGCTAAACCAGTGCTTTAAGCTACAAAAGTCATAATTGCAGCAAACACCGGAATTAACCATCAGGGAAATACTTATATTACTTAAGCAAACTCACTGTCAAAGGATCCTACACATCTTAGGGATTTAGATAGGTGATAATTTCTTGTACAAGATGCAGTAAAGATCAATCTTCTTCGCAAGGTGCCTCTTCGAAAAAAATGATTTATCAATAATGAAACTTGATTAAGAACATGGTAAAAGTGCCCACTTACTTGATATAACATACTTTAAGTGCAGTGTTTTAGTTGGATTCATGCTTGTCAGCCTGCAGTTCTTCCATAAGGCCACGTCAAAAGAGAAAAGAGCTCTAATAGCACAGTTATTGAAGCTCTCATATGGTATACAAAAACAAAGCCAAGGCGGTTCGTAGTAAAGAAATGATTATCCTAGATAAAGGGGTGAACTTTTCATGCAGTATAACCCAACCACCTTTGCATTAGCAGCAGCACTATTTATGTTTGCAAGCATTTCCGGAGCAATTCTAAACAGTAGCACAAACATATCTTACTTCCAGTAAAAAAGTTAAACTCATCAACGTCTGAGGCTCTTTACAATTAGCGCCTGACTGAAGGCTCTTTCTCCGTAACTGTTAGACGTAAGTATCGACATCGACAATAAGTACTGATCAGCGCAATTAAAAAGCATTAAATAAACTACCATGTTACTGAACAGATGATTAATAAGATTACTATCTGTTACCTCATATAGTGTATGTAAATTTCCCACGTTCTGATATGCTATGCGCGAAGTAGAAAATTAGACCACGCTGATTGATTAGTGGAATGGATAAACAGAGATAAAAGAGAACTCCATTTTAAAACTCTTAAGTCCAAAAAGAAGCAACAATGTAGTATTTTATAGACTTACAATAACTGAACTGATCATCAATTCATCAGAAATTAATATTGTAAGAAATAAAGCCTGTCATAGTCTTTTGGCAAAAACAAAGATAAGATGAGTTTGTTTTTAGCGAAGGTCAAGAAGAAAATATAAGTATAGCTTACCCGGATAGGATGTCTAGATATTTGGGTGACTTGTAAACAAAAAATCTTTCTTGATTCACGAATAGAAGATTGATTTTGCCAGCTATCCATCTAACATCTGTTAGATAATCTTAAGGTGGGTTGTTTGTTTTTGTTGTGTCTATAGTTCCATTGAAGGTTTTATTATATGCCGTGCTTTCTGTTTCCGTGATTGGACATGACATACCCTTTTTGACAGTTATTGATATTGTGTCTTTTTTGCGGATTCTCATCCACCTACTTATCTTGTGATTGGGCATATTCTATAGCTTAAGAAGAGTATTGACTGTCTTAGACATTGAATAGATGAGTACACATATATTGCGGTGTGCAATTCTTGTTAAGAGAATCGTTGGAGTGCTTTTCGCTATATAAATGTAAGGACTCGTGGGACATCAAGCTGCAGCTACGTACGGATCTTCGATTTTGATTCTTTTTTACTATAAGAGATGGCAATTGAGTGGGAGTGTTTAGTTTTATATTGATGCTTAGGAGCTCATGCTTCTGAGAGCCAATTGAGCGTTGTATTATTCGATGATCTTGGTTGTTAATATTTTGACTTGCATCTTGCATTTTTTGGCTGTTAAGAATTTATCTATTATCGGATCAGGTATGGATACTTTTATTATTTAAAAGTATAGAGGATTATGTTCTCGTCTATAGTTGATTTAACGAAGATAGATAAGTTTACTCTTATATTGGATTTCTGTGAATTCATTCATGGAAGGGTGGGCAAGGGGCCATTTCTATTCTGTAGGAATGACACGGTAAGTAAATGTTTGATTTTTTATCTATTTTAAATGACAGGGAATCATACTTATGTAAATTGTATCTCATATATGAATCTGCACGACCTGTATATACCACATAGTACATATCAAGTTGATAAACTATGATTTAGCTGGCAGTTGCTTGCGTTCTGCACTATTCCATTATGAATTGATGGGGCTATGCAATTTTAAGCTAGTATATCTTCTGATAAGCACCTCAATTTGATTTAATATCTTATCTTATTTGAATGTAAACAGTAAAGCCAACCTAAATTAAGTACAAATGGTCGAATGCTTTGTATGCGATGCTCTTGAAAGTGAAAAGTTACTGCCAACCGGTTGTATAAATTTAAGTTTAGAGTATTGAGCAGGGTAATACAATTGAAATTTTGTAAATATATCCTATAATTAATCATAGAGAAACCGCCAACATTCCTGTAGGTATCCTATCCCAAATACAAACGTTAAACTTTGCACAATGTCAGATTCTTCTTCTTCTGAATTAGAATTATTTGCAAACGCAATATTAGCGTCTTCTGAAGGTTGGTGTGCTTCATTCCGTTCAATTGTGTCAAAGCTGGCGATAGATGCTACGAGTGATTGTACGAAATCATTCAATGACAGTGAATATTATTCGTTAGAAGTGCTCACATGGGAGCTTATACAAGATCTTTGCAATAATCGTTTGAGCCGAGATTGTAACGATACTGTGAGCGATGAGAACTGCTCTAATGTTGAGCTTGAAAGAAAGTTTTATGATACCCACCCTCAAATGCGCGAATTGCTAGTTGTAAAAAGATGGCTACAGAGCTGTTTTGAACAGCCCGAAATACCTGTTTTCAGAGACTTTAGACCTGCTGGTCTGGGTGGTTCAGCAAGCAAGTATGCCTTTGATGCTGATGCTCCTTTAAGAGGTGCATTCGACCTTTTGCAAGATGATCTTTCTTCTGAATCTGACTTTTATAAATACATATTGCACTTATTACAAAGTGGTGATTATGAAGACATTGCAAATGCATGTAAGGAAACCAAAAATTTCGGCTTTAGCATCGCTTTAGGAGGTCTCTTTGAACAAGGTCAACTGTCAAACGATATCGGAACGAAGAACAAAGAATTGTGGAGAATGATGTGTTTAGAGCTTGCAAATAATCAAAGTCATGTTATATCAAAATACGAGAAAGCATGCTATGGCTATTTATCTGGCGACTTGAATTCTGTCTCTTATGTTTCAGATACTTGGTTATCTAAATTTGTAGCACACGCTAACCATTTACTAATATCTTCTGTCGAGAATTATTTAGCTGAAAATGGAAGACGTGAAAACACAATTCATTCTCAAATTACATCAGTTTCCGATATATTGGACATTCTGTCTGATCCTACAAGATCGATTGAATCTATAGTTAAGGAATCTCAAACTCCTTTACGTATTGTACAGGGTGCTATGATTAATGATAGCATCTGGACCCTGTTAGAGAGTGTTACAAGAGATATAGAAAAAGTCCGCCTAGGCACCCTTGAAAAGTCCATGGTTAGCGAGGATCCTAGAATTTTAAGATTTTTAACACATTTAGCACTTCTGCTTTTAAATATTGATCCTTCAAATTCTTCACATAGAAAGACATTAATATTGTTAATGGAAAGTTACATTGACTATCTTTCATTAGAAGGCAAGGGACATCTTGTTCCGATATATGTTTCATTTCTATCACCTGAGGAAGCTATTGAAAGCTATTCTATATACCTTTCCGAGCTAACGGATTCACTGAAAAGACACGATCAACTTAGATTGGCCAAACTATATAGTATTGATGTTGAAAATTCTATTAGACGTGCGGTTGAACGTGTATTCGATAGAACACAAATGTTATATGATTCACAGACTACTGATGGTGTCGAGAATCAACTACAAGATGCGGACAATTTACTTATATCCAGTGTTTTGTGGTATATCGACGCAGGCATATGGGGTGATGCTGTTTATAGTAGCAATGCACTATTCAGAAGATTTATTTTATCCAGAAGAATATCGTCCTCGATGAAATTTGCAAAGACTATCAATGAAAGTGGCATTATATCCTTCACAGATGACAAATCTGACGATGAATTATTAGCTGCGTGTGCTGAGCTGAAACAATACCTTATCTTATGTGAGATATATGAGAACTTAGAAACATGGAGCACGGCATACTTGTTATCGATTGAAGATGGAAGCAGTGCTCCTCAGGATCTGTTGCATTTTATTCATAAAGCTTACGACTTGTCTATGGCATTTATACCCGTATTTTTGAAAGATCTGATTAACAGTTTCGACGTGGATAGTCAAGAAGTAAGCAACACGCTACGAAGTATAAGATCTTTGACTGTCTCAAACTTATCTATGAGGCTGTTGGAAGCTATAGCAGAAGGAATTTCTTTGGATACTAGTCTGATTGAATCAGGAATTGAGTGTATAGTTTTCACTGCCACGAACAAAGATATTTCGAACTATTTAAAGATGTCAGGGCGACTTTCAGACTACATGAAATTGAGTGGTTCAATCTATTTTGGAGGCATGGCAGCTGGTTACACGTGAATTGAAAAAAAATATACAAATGATAGATATTAACGCTTGAATTTATTCTTCAAAATATTGAAGACAGAGCAATTTTCTTGGTTCAAGAAGTATTCGTATATCCATGCAAGAAAGTCAAAGAACAAGCCAACTAGTGACCACCAATTTGTTCTTGATGTACTTCTATAGTATCGCCATCACCAATATCCAAATCTAAAGGTGTGTCAGTTTCGTTTACACGTTCACCATCATAGAGAAATCTTAAAGAAGTCTTACTAAGACCCTGACGTTCACAGTACTTTTCGATTAGCTTTTTGAACTGAGTGGATTTCTTGATTTTAAAGAAAAGCTCGCTATTTCCATCAGTTACGCGAACGTTGATGGGTTCAGCCTTAGGTTCTGGTTCAGGTTTGACGTTTGAGTTCTCGCTCATTTTGATGATTGAAGTCACAAAAAAAGAAAATATAAGACGAAAGAAGAATGGTGAATGTTAACTCAAAAATATGAAACTTACTGTTTAGCGTGCCTGAAAATAGCTGTATATATAAACGATTTACGCGTCGTCTTCAGCCTCGAATTTTGGATGATGCAAGAGTGCACCAAACTACGCGAGGTAGAGAAATGGTTGTGTTTATTTTACACCTTTGAAGGTTCTGCACTGCCGCATCTGCGTTGGTTTGATTGGTAGCATTTTTTCAAGAAGAAACCATTTGATTTAACATGTTTTAGGGCCTCTGGCTATGTAGCATTTCACCTCAAGTTACGTCAAACTTTCGAACTTCAGTTTGTGCTACGTTAAGCAGTAGATCATTTCTTCTAAATTGTTAGTGTAAGACTTCAAATTTCTCTTCCTGCAGAATCCTTAGCGACTTTCATTCATTAAAAATAGCCCACATCTTGACCTTCTAAGCCATCGCTTATAGAAGGTGATTCAAGGTACAAAGCATATAGGACATATTCCTAAACCTATAGATTATAAGTTACTGTTATCTACCCCAGATTCAACTGTCTCCACATCTTCAGTATTTATTCGGAGTTAACTTTTGAACTCCCACCGGGTTTCAACAATTACCCGAAGAGTTTGGGTTCAAATCGCCTATAAGATTGGCTTTAGCAAAGAGTTCAAATAACGCGAAGCATATGATTCACAGCTTTACATTTTAAGGATCAAGCAACCAGTCCAATTCTGGATTTGAAACTCACGGAACGAGGTTCTGAAATGTTTGAAGAAGTTCGTCAAGATCGCTTTCCTAAATAGTAGAAGAAAACTTTAAGCTACGCTATGTTTCAGGGAAACTCTAATTTTGATTTTCTCGGCCCGAATGTATTCACTCATACCAGTACCTGAAAGCACTTATTTACTGCTATATTTGTTATTCTTCTAAAAGCTGACAAACTATTTTTTATAGCAAGTTAGTTTTAATTATCATGTTCTATAAAGGATTATAGAGTTATTTGTAGTATTTATCTGGCGATCAAGGAACTTATCCAAACCTTATTCAATTTAAACCTTTCCGTTATCAAATAAAGCTGATTCCTTTTCCATTTAAACTTTAAAAGTTCTGCCCCACTCTCTCCGCATCTAGAAAATTTCACATATCTGAGATATGGGGAACTGCATATATATATACCAGAATGCACACAGACTGGTGATTTCGTATATATTTTGTTATCGATACTTCACTTTCAAAGCTGATTAGAATAGGTGGGTTTGTTGTGTTAAATCGCTCCTGTACAGTTCGATCGGAGATATTAGAGACTTCCTTGTTTCAGCAGATTGTGTATATATATATCCCTTGTAATAGTACTTTTCTTATAGGCCATTGATTTTATAGAATATGCCTGAAATTATCTATCCTTCTAAAGAATACGCACCTTTGCCTCCTTTGATCAATATTGCCGAGTTGGTTCTCTATAGATCGTTGGCTACCCCTAGATTGCCTATCTTTATTGATCCTATTAAGAAGAAATCATATGATCTTGGTGATTTGCAAAGAATCTCTGGAAGAATTGCTTATACTCTTCGCACTAAGTATAATATTAAGAAAGGTGATGTAGTATCTATATACAGTCAGAATCAGCCTCTTATGGCGGCTATGTATATGGGTGTATGTTCTCTTGGGGCAATTGTTAATCCTCTTGCTATGACTTATCTTGCAGGAGAGGTAAGACATGCTTTGATCACTGCTGGATCAAAGATCCTATTGGCACAGAAACATTTGTATGGTAATGTAGAAGAAGCTATTAAAATGGGGCCTGCAGATGAAGAGGAAGAAACGGATCGTCTGACCATTAAGACGACTAGCGATATGCTTATTGATATAGATCAATTCCTTACAGATTGCGATTCTGAAGGGCCAACTGTACTTCCTATTGAATTGACTGAGGATGAAATTAAGAATAAGCCAGCCTTCTTATGCTTTTCTTCAGGAACTACTGGAAAGTTCAAAGCCGTAATGCTTAGTCAATACAATGTAGCTTCCGATGCTTTAATGTCTGTTGCAATTGCAGCGTTTATGTATACTGATCAAGTTCAATGTATGATGTTGCCACAGTCTCATATTTTTGGACTCGTAATGGTCCTTGTATGCTGCACATATACTGGATGCAAGACTGTTGTAATGGAGAAATTTGATTTCGAGCTCTATATTAATTACATTATAGAGTATGGTGTAACTAGACTTATGACTGTTCCACCGGTTCTAGTGTTACTTGCTAAGCATCCTTTAGTTATAAAGAGGAGAGATGAAATATGTAAGACTTTGAGAGGTATTAATAGTGGAGCGGCGCCATTGTCTAAGGAGTTAGCTGATGCTGTTACTAGAAACCTTCCTACTGTTAAGATTATTCAAGGATATGGCTTAACAGAAACTGGACCTACCAGTCATTTGACAAAGCTTAGCCGACCTGATAATAAGGTTCAAAGTGTTGGATATTTGATGGCTAATCAAGAAGCCCGTTTACTTGATGAAAATTTGGAAGATGTGCCAGAAGGTGGAAGTGGTGAGCTTTGTATTCGAGGACCTAATGTATTTATTGGATATTATCGTAATAAAGAAGCTACAGACAATGCGTTCTTACCTGGTAGATGGTTTAGAACTGGTGATGTTGCAATGATCGACAATGATGGATATTGGCATATTGTTGATCGTGTTAAAGAACTTATTAAATCAAAAGGACATCAAGTCGCACCCGCAGAGTTAGAAGATTTATTGCTTTCTCATCCGGACGTTCTTGACAGTGCCGTTATTGGTGTATACAATCAAGAAGAAGCTACGGAATATCCTAGAGCTTATGTGGTAATTAAGCCTGGATCAGAATCAGAATCCAATCCTTCTCTAATTGCAGCATACTTAAATGGAAGAGTTGCTAAGCATAAGCGATTATGGGGAGGAATTGTACCTATTGATGCAATTCCTAAATCGGTATCTGGAAAGATTCTTAGACGTCACTTGAGAGACAGAAAAGGTGACAAACCACTTGGTCTTGAAACATTAAAGAGCTCATCTAAATTGTGATTATAACTACTAATCTACATTTCTATTCGTTTAGCAATATTAAACTTTCATTCCTTCTATTGAATCGTATGTTAGTAATGTTCACCACAATCAAATTTACCAAAGAAAAAATTTAAAAGCTCAGAAAGTATCTCATATGTGTTACCGGAGATTGGTTATCCTATTCATGAATTTGGTCGGAGAGGGATAATTTTGGTCATCCTAGAAATCAATTTTTTCATATATATTCTTTGATAAAGTTATAAATAACTTACATTTACTATAAAATTGACCAGCAATTGAGAAGAATAAAAGGAAGAAAAGAAAGTGGGATTCTAGTCGTTTAAATACTTTTTTTTCCGAAAGTTTTTTAAAAGTCCAATAGTAGGGTAACCATACTATTAATCACCAGTTTTTCTCTTCCTCTTCCGATCGACTTCGTATACTCTACACACAATGATATTCTTGTATTATAAAATGCTCATTATTGTATTCCAGTATGTAACATTGTAGGATAAATATGGACACATCTTTGAATGATCAAAATAGGCCCGTACATGCTTATGTAATATAATCTACAATCAGTATACTGCTCTAAGCTATCCTCCCAATCTTATACTCTTACCACCTTCTTTGATATATCGTTGTATCAGCAAATTTACATACTCAACTTAATTTGGTGTTTCAAATTCGGCTGATTTGATTTAATTGCTATATTTTCATATCCCCAAGCTCCCCTTCTTGACATATCACCTTGACATATCACCTATTCCGTTTTCTGCTTGCTTCTCTATTTATTAGCTCTTTCATACTTTCTATGTCATAGTACGACTTGTTTATATAGTTACACTTAAATTTTAATCAATAATGGCTTCATTTCAAGTCTCTTTATTCCCCCTTAAACGGTTCTCTCATAAACTCACTCCTATACTGCTCTCTTATTCAACAACAAGGTATGGACTTAGACATAATGTACCTTCAACCTTTATAAGAAATCACGGTTCTCATAATCACCATCATCATGGGCATGAAGAAGCTGAGCTTCTTAGAGGTCCATTATCTGATCCAAGAAGTAGAATTACGCAGATAGGTCTTGCTTCCAATGTTCTTATAGCATCGGCTAAAGCTGTAGGTGGTTGGGTATTCAATTCACAAGCTTTATTAGCAGACGCTGTCCATGCCGTAGTAGATATGGCCGCAGATGTAACTACACTTGCTGCAGTATCTGCTTCGGGTAAACCACAATCTTCTTTGTTTCCTTTGGGCCGCGGAAAGCTGGAAGCTGCGGCTTCACTCACCGTCTCAGCATTGCTTATCGGTGCAGCCGTAGGAATTGCAGCTCCCGTTGCTTATATGCTTTTAGATTTTCTCAGAGACCACTACAACTTAACTTTCTTAAGTCAGTTGCCTACTCTTCATGCACATTCACATTCACATACTATTGTTAACCCCCATGCTGCTTGGTTTGCTGGAAGCTCTATTCTCTTGAAAGAATGGGTATTTAGAGCAACTATGAAAGTAGCTAACCAAACTAGAAGCTCTGTACTTGTAGCTAACGCATGGCATCATCGTGCTGATGCTTTGACTTCGGCTGTCGCTCTAGTAGCCATTGCTGCAGCTCAATTCATTCCTAATCCTGAACTTGCTTCTTGGATTGACCCTGCTGCTGGCGCCGCAGTAGCAATTATTATTCTTAAAGCTTCAACCAAAACTACGAAGCAAGCTTGGTATGAACTTACTGATAATTCCAAATCTGTAGATAGTGAAACTAGAGAATCAATCACTGCTGCTGTTAATACCTGTCTTGATTCTATACCAAATGCTTCATTGGCAAAGCTTGAAATGCTGAAAGCTGGCTCTGATCTTTCTATTTATGTAGATCTTAATACTGAAGCAACTCTTTTGCAAGACTCAAGGGACTTGATTACAGCCGTTCAAAACTCTATTAAAGAAACTGACCCTGATGCTATTGTCACAATCAGAGTTTTATAAACTTCAATTTAATTAATTATATAGATTCTACATATTTTCGGCTAATAGTTATTATAAAGTAAAAATATACAACGAGTTTTTCAACTTTGGAACTTCTGTAAACCCAAAAATATTGTAACTCTCTAAGAAACAACGAAAACACCATTTAAGATGCAAATGTTGGATCAAACGCACCGGCTGCTAAACAAAGATTCCTTGATGTGAACTTCAACTTATACACTGGCGTACGTTTAGTATGGAACACCGCTAAATGATCTGCCTTAGATATAACTTCTTTCTGCTGACCAGTAATAGATAATCCAGAAACTGCAGTACCATTAGCTGATCCACGACCACTCTGTGGGTCTGACTTATCTCCTACACTTCTATTTCGGCCATTGGCTTGTCCAGTTCCAGAAGACCCATTTTCAGCCAATAAAGTCTCCTTTGGAAGAATTTCTGGTTCAGGTCCATTATCGGGTGTACCTTTTCTAATATCCCAAACTCTTACAGTTCCATCAGCACCTCCAGATAGCAGCACAGATCCTTCCTTGGAAAATGCCAGTGAATAAATGCTAGACATTCCATGGCCAGGCATAGATTTCAATCTTCTTCCAGATCCTAAATCCCATACATTAATAATAGCATCTTCTCCACCTGAAGCTAGCCATCTTCCATCAGGACTTACAGCTAATGAAGTAACAGGCGCTGTATGACCATTCATCACACGAACACTTGATCCTCTTGCAATATCCCACATTCGAATCGTCTTATCTGAAGATCCAGTCAATACGTATGTGGAATTGGTGTGAAAGATAGCAGTTTCAACATCAGATAAATGCCCCGCAAAAATTCTAAGTGGGTATATGTGATCACAACTCCATAGTCGCGCAGTTTGATCATGAGAAGCAGTAACAAAATAATGACCAAACGGACTGAAGTTAACGTCCCATACAGGTCGTGTATGTGCTTTATAGGACACAAGAGCAGTACCAGTATCAACTGACCAAAGTCTAACAGTTTTATCTTCAGATGAAGATGCAATAAACTTGCCATCAGGGGAAAAATTTAACCCATATACTGGCCCACTGTGTCCTATAAGTCTCCATGTATTAGAGCTAGCAGTTTCTCTAGATTTGTAGGCTGAGTGAAACTTCTCACCTTTTAAATTCCACAGCTGCACATAACTATCTGCAAATCCACCTGCTGCCAAGGAAGAGTCAGGAGAAAAATCAAAACAATGCAAACTGTCTTGTGTGTTATGCAATGTGTACATACAAACACTAGGTAATGATGTCTGGACAGCACTAACTTTTAGTCGTTGGTGATAATCTTTAACTGCTTGCACCTCTCTTTTAACATCTATTCCTTTGTACTGAGGTAATGGCAATGTATCCCTTGAAGGAGATGCAGAACTTTGATCGTCAGAAGATTGCACCTTTTTCATTTCATTATAGGTTGAAAGTAAATCACCAGAATCTGGGTCTTCAGGGTCAACTTTAAGTTTCTTATTCTCTTCAGTTAGTTGAAGTTCAACATCGTGTTCCATTTCAGGATCCATGGGAAGAGGACCAAGTTTAACATCTTGAGAATTAAACTTATCAATTTGTAAACCGCTTGTTTCTAAGCCTGATATACCTTCATCTCCATGAGCATGCAGCTCAGAATCGTCCCTGCTTGGACGGCCTGGTGTTTGAACAATATCAAAATATTGATTAAGCAAACGTAAGATTATGCTACCACCAGTGCGTTCATTATCATGACAAAAATAAAGCAGTAAATCCCAAGTTGTTCTTGATAGATATATTTTGTACCTTGAAGATCTATAACGCGAGGCTAAGTCATTTTCCTTTATATGATCTAAAGAACCAAGGCCACCAAATTGTCTAAGTTCATCTGAATGAAGCATAACATGATCTTTTGAGTATTGGTCAAAGAAAGCTTTCCCAAGGGTAGCGTGATTTCGTGAAATAAGATCTAAGAATAAATGAATAAAAACTGGAAAAAGAAGACGCTGTAGTTGAGGCTTATACAGGTCTAATGAAGAATCTATCCAGGAACTAAGAAGCAAGTAAGCTCTAGCGTACATTGTAGGGTCTTCTTGTAAAGCCTGTGCTGATTCAACTCCTTGAGTTTGAGCTTTTACTTGTGATTGAGCTTGCGTAGAAGCTTGGGAAGTAGATAAAGCAGGATCTGTTTGAGCTGTTTGTGATTGATGTTGCTGCTGAGCTTGAAGCATAGGAGCAAGTGAAGGAGCAGGTGTGCGTGAAGATTCAAGACGTAACATTGCTTCTGTTCTATGATATCCCTTTTTTGATAGATATTCCATAACAATCTTATTTAAATCAGATTGAGAGAATGTTTGTTGTGGCTGTCCAGGAGCAGCACCTGGTTGCTGACCAGGAGCTGCAGTGCCTGGTTTTACAGGTTTTGGAGCATTCGAGGAATCGCCAGTAGCCGACGATACAGAAGCTCGTGGCGATTCACTCGATGATGTATTCGTATTCGATGAAGTTGGTGCACTCTTCATGACTCTCTTAAAGAAGGTCGTCTATGTAATATTGTGATCTTCGAAAGCAATATCGAAATGGATAGATAAAGCACGCGAAACTTATAAAAGTAGGGTTATGCTGATAATCAAGAATATCGGGATTAATTCTACCCAGAAAAACTCCGAGTTTGTTAAATAAACAATGACAATTGATTGATAAAATATCAAAGGGGTATTATTTGAATAAAATTGTTGTATTACGCAAGGTGTGTAAATGTGTGAAAGTCGAAGTGGGTTTTTTGCTGTGAATGTGTGATGCAGACAGGGTAACGACTATTTTGAATTTGGGTGTATATCGCAGTTCAAGGTGATTGAGCTTTACGCCTCTTTTAAAGAATTGCAAGAGTTTTTACACAGGTGTGCTTTTGAGTTGTTGTCAAAAAATAGGAATTGGCAAGTAGACTGAGTATTCGAAGGTATAAGAATTGCCTGAGCGGTTATAGGGTTGCAATATTCAGGTACAGTTTGCACCTTGATCGCGATTACGAAGAGGTGATTCTGTAGGGATTCTTTAAGAAAGTTTTGAATCATTAGAAATCATGGAGAATCTGCCAACGAATGTAGTGTCTTTTAAGGAGTGCGAGAACACTATACATACACTTCTTGAATCGCTTAAAGCTACAAGGAACAAATTGGCATCAGCTGAGAACAGTATCATTGGTAAATCAGATGCACTTTTAGAAATAAGCAATGCCGTAAACAATTATTCATCTAAGATAGCAGCGGATCAGAAAAAGATATACAATGGGATCAACAAGATGAGTAAGACTGTTGATAGGACATTTAAGTACAATATAGCAGATTCGTATGATCCATCATTATTTCAAGGGAAGATGAGTAAAATCGATAAAGCTGTTGCGTATCATTTGACTAGACAAGGTGATTTTGAAAGCGCAGAAAAGCTTAAAAAAGAAGCTAATTGTGTTATACCTGAGAGTATAAGTTCATCGTTCAGGATTATGTATGGAATAGTTGAAGATATTCGATCTCATGATGTTACATCTGCAGCATTATGGGCCGAAAACCATTCATCAGAATTAGATGAAATTCATTCAAAGCTTGAACTTGAAATACATGCGATGCAATTTATTAATCTTCTTACAGATCCAGAACATGCATCTAATGAGAATGAACCAGCGCTTAAATATGCTAGACATAACTTTCCTAAGTTTATTGTCAAGCACATGGAAGAAATATCTAAACTTACAGGTGTTTTTATGTTTAGAAAGAATCTTAAAGCGTCGCCTTATGCTGATTTGGTTTATAAAGAGAAAACATGGGAAAGCCTTGAAGAAATGTTTAAACGTGACTATTGTGCAGTAATGCGTATATTTTCTGATTCTCCTCTTTATGTATCTACTACAGCCGGGACATTAGCATTGCCTGATTTTGTGAAACTATCATCTATTGTTGCTACAAAGCGAACTGGATGGTCTTCTGCTAATGAAATACCTGTAGAGATTGAATTGCCTGATGAGTTTGTGTTTCATAATATATTTGTATGTCCTGTATCAAAGGAACAAACGACTAAAAAGAATCCACCTATGATACTGCCATGTGGTCATGTTGTTGCAAATGAGAGTTTACTAGGATTGTCTCATAACAATCCTCGACAAAGGTTCAAATGTCCTTATTGTCCCACTGAAAGTATGGGAGCACAAGCACAAAGGGTGTACTTTGAGCCTAAATTGACCAAAGATAAAACTGATTTTTTACCGAGTATCAATTCCACAGAGATTACAAGAATAACACACCCTGAACCAATTACTGCTATGAATGACGATGGACTTGATAGTGAAGAAGATGCTGAAATGGATGATGATGATGATGACGATGATGACGATGATGATATGGACGATTCTCGAATAAGTCCTACTGCTAATCCTGATATTAGTAGACCTTCAATGAATAGCATTATATCTGCTACAATTGCATATCAAACATTTCCGCCTTCTGAGCCCCGTTAAATGACATATAGGTGAATATTCTGCAAATAACATTATAATTTCTTTATTGGTTCATCATTTCTTCCTTTGTTGTTTCCATTTCCATACAACTTGACCATTAGACTTTACAATTTTCTTTCTTGGACCTGATTTCATTAATTCTCTTTGAGTATTCAATTCAGAATTAACCTTATCTAATTCACTCTTTCGTAATCTTCTTGCTTCAATTTCAGTAAGTTTCTTCGTCAATGATTTGCTAGAATCAATTTCAGGAACAGATACATCGATCTCATCAAGTTGAGAGATCTTTATACGATTTGAAGAGTCATAAAGAAGTTCAGGTACAGTATTAAAATACTCAGCAGAATTGAAATCTTTCGCTTCCTTCTTTGATTCAACAAATACTGTATGTTTCCTTTTATTAGTTGTTGCAGATGCTAAACCGACACCTAACGATTTTTCTAATTTTTCTAAGCGATTAGATTCATGTGATCTTACTGTCCTTATATAACCACTATCCTGTGTCTTTAATAACTTCATTGCTCCATGTGATAAATGATCTTGGTCTTGATGTGTTACAAGCACACCATGATCTGTCTTTGATCTTGTCATTCCATGATAATATTCATCGGGGTTTCTTTCAGAAGCTTTTTTACGTAAGATTTTTAACTTTTCTTCCTTTTCATGAAAGTTCTTTGATCTTTTAACATAATCTTTATGCTTTTCAAGCAATCCATATTTTTGTCGATTTGCTGGTTGAGATCTCTCTCTATGCTGCTTCTTAGCAACATCTAAACGCCAACCCATTCTGTAACAACAAAATTACTCTATTCGGGTATATGTAAACAAAGGAAAAGACTTAAGTAAACAAATATCGAAAATTTGAAGGACTTTTCAGTTTGTCTTTTTTCGGTTCAAAAATATATACACCTTAGGTCTTCAAAAATCCATAATTTTACCCTCCTTTTCGAGAACCAACCCAATTAAGAAAAGTATCGAACATCTCGAAGTGAATATTTTTCCTTTGTAAGCCATATCTTTTTTTATTATTAAAGAACAAGTCTAGAAAAAATGTCACTATTCGGAATGGGAAACACAGGCGCAGTTGATCAAAACAAGATCACTGCTGCTGAGACTGAGTTGGACATGGTCACTGATATGTTTAACAGATTGGTAGATGTATGCCATAAGAAATGCATTATTCCAAAATACGCCGAAGGTGAATTATCCAAAGGTGAATCTGTTTGTATCGATAGATGTGTTGCAAAGTATTTCCAAGTTAATGTTAAAACTGGTGAACATTTGCAGAAAATGGGCCCTCCTGGTGGAGGCAAACTTCCTGGCATGTAAGAGTAACAAGTCAATGAACTTATATAATGATATCCCTTTGTTATGTACTTGATTCCTTTTGATTAGTAGACTCCTTTTGATCACTTTGTCG
This sequence comes from Tortispora sangerardonensis, assembly GCA_030566855.1. Lineage (NCBI taxonomy): Eukaryota > Fungi > Ascomycota > Trigonopsidomycetes > Trigonopsidales > Trigonopsidaceae > Tortispora > Tortispora sangerardonensis. The sequence continues at coordinate 74,630 of JAKUBJ010000040.1, read as the reverse complement.
AGTACCTGTTCCATATAACCAGTTTTGTAAACTCTGTATACATGTCGTAAATGTCCCCTGTTTCTTATCCTTTCTTTTGTTTAACCGGTTAATCCTTGATTCAATATTCCCAACCTTTCCTTCAAATGATTTCAATGAATCATCAAGATCTATAAGACGTGCTGACAAAGCCTTTGATTCATACATCAATTTAGCTGCCATCATGTCCAGCTCATTCAACGATGTAATAATCACTTGATGATCTCTTGTAAGTATATCAAACTCATCTTCCATATTCTGCACTTTAGGCAAACATTCCCAATAATCTTTTGTGGAGTCCTCACTTACCTTTGAAATCTTACTAATCGTAGATGATAGATTCTCAACTGCACCTGCTGCTGTTAATGTTAAAGGAAAACAGCTATACTCTAACTTTTCGACTATCTTACCAGTGCACATGAAATTAGCATCCCATTGAAGAATTGAATCTTCTACAGTAGAAAAGCTTAAACTTCGTCTCTTTAATTTTTCTAGATAGCAATGCTGAGATAAATAGTTCAGAGATCTAGATCTTTCAAGGAATAATGTCATTTGATCTTCTAATGTTGTTCTAGGTTCACAGGCAACAGGATACTCTGGAGTTGAATCTGCATCAGTATCAGCAGAATCATCTGAAAATGCATTATCATTAAAAGAATCTTGAGAAACCAAAGGACCACCAAATAAGTCCATATTTGTACGCGGAGTTCCAGTTATTTTCACTGAACTTAAATTAGATTTCATAGATGATAAATCCTTTAAAGATTCATCGTCAGCTTGATTTTTTCCTGTCTTTAATTGACCACCCAATTCTATTAATTTATTAACACCTCTTCTAACAGCTACATCAGGACGAGAGCTATTCTTTTCAGGAGCAAGAGCTTGGGAAGCAACAGAATCTGGATCAGCACATGTTGCAGAATATATACGTCCAGTTATAGCAGATTTACCACTATTAACAATTCTAACAGAATCAAGAAACATAGTGGAAAGGTCATTACCTCTTGGGCGTTTAGCTTTCCATAAATGTCTTAATCTAGCACCATAAACAAGAGTTGATAATTGTGCGATTGAAAACGTCTCAAACTCAGCTGGATTTCTAGCTGCAATTGATCCTTTAAAATCTTGTACTCTTGATTTAACAACTTTAGTTACACCGAAGAAATCAGTTGTAGAAGACTTAGCAGTCATTTGTAAAAGCTTATCAGAAGTGACAGCGTCGAGTTTCTTTGTACGTGTTATTCTATTTTGTTTTTGAAATATACCAACTGCATGAACAAATGCTCTTGCATCATAAGCATCTTTAGGTACAGGAGCTCTAACTAGACTTAAACGCATTCTTGCACTTAAAACTAATCCAATTAATGCAGCAACAGTAGATGAAGTTAATGACGTTTCAGATGGTGATGGTATATTGAATTTAAGCGTACCTACATCAGACCACCATTGTTTAATTGCTTCTAAAGTTTTGTTACAGAGTAAACCATCAACAAAGCAACCTTCTAGCTTTCCAAAATAGTAAAGCGATGTTTGTACTATATGAATAAGTTCAAGAACTGATAGATCAATAGGTACACGATCTGAAGTTCTAAAGAGTTGCCAAAACTTAGCTCTTGAAGCATCTGTAGGTTCTTCTAAAGCAAGAGCAGATCTACTACCGCAGTTCATTCTACGCAGATTCAAGTTTATATAGTAGAGTTTTCTAGCTTCATATAAAGTCAAGCTTCGGATAGAAACCAATGTAAGTATAGGAGGCATAGACTCTATAGCTGATACATGTAAAAGTCCTAAAGAAGTATCTCTTAAAGAAGAATTCTCAGCTATTAGATTTAATTCTGCTTGTAGCTTATGTTCACGTTGTTTAACATCGGTCGGTATTTCAACGACAGCTACAGATAAGACATTTCTAAAATCACCTGTATGTGCTACAACCATTGATCTTGGTTCTCTATCAAGTAACCATTGTTCAACAAGGTATGCTTCATAACCTTCAAGTGTTGCAGATTCTAGAATTACAGTACATCCAATGCAATCTTTGATGATCTCTAGAACTACCACATCAGGTATGACTATCATAGTCATTTCTAAAACAAAGATTTAGAAAATTAAACACCTTCAATAATCGATAAGAATGACTTCGTTTATTTTAAAAAATGCAACAAAAATGACCTGTTTAATGTAAGAGTTTATGTTACAGAAATCGTAAATGTGTTGGTTACGGCTTTTTCTACTACACCTGCACCAACTTATTCACCGACCATTCACAGAATCTTGGTATTTATGTACATATTAAACAGTAAGTCACGTGTAAATATTACGTAAAATGATGAATTGTGTTTACTTGATATCTAATGAAAATATCAGTTATTTAACTAATCTTCTCTCTGATACAAAACTGCAATATTTCCTTGCAGATTACTAACATTTATAGGATCACGTGTGCTGAGAAGATCTCTAAATTCGATCAGATATAAATCTACTCGTTTAGTAAGATCTTTTCCTAAGGATGTTACTGATTTGTACTCACGTTTTGAGTCAAGTAATTATACACAGATTAATCAATTAGTTACAGAATGGCCACAATACTCTGATACTCAAGTTACTACTTATGGCAGAGTTATCGCTGTAAGAAATCAAGGTACATTGGTTTTCATAGATCTACAACATCTAAATACAACTATACAGGTAGTTGTTAATATGAAATCAGCATTATCTTTACTTCCTGAGTATTTACAGTCGAAATCAAATCTACATGTTAAATATATCAAAATAGGTGATTCAATAGCTGTTACAGGTTTAACATATTTGAATCATAATTCTATTAAATCTATTCAGTCTAATGAAGATATAAAGATTTTATCAGTTGCGCAGAAACTGCTTGAAAAGAACAACACCGATAGAGTTCTAGAACTTAAATCTAATTCTTCATTAAGAGACACAATCATTGCAAGGTCTTTACTTATTTCTCATATACGTAATTTCTTTGATACAAGGTCTTTTACAGAAATAAATACTCCTATATTAGCTCCTATAGCTTCAGGAGCAATTGCTACTCCCTTTATTACTACTTCTAGATTTGCTAGAAATAAATCAAAGGCTTTACAATTACGTATAGCTCCTGAATTATGGCTTAAAAGACTAATTGTTTCTGGGTTCGATAGACTTTATGAAATAGGTCCTTGCTTTAGAAATGAAGGTATTGATCAAACTCATAATCCTGAATTCTCTACTTGTGAATTTTACAATACTTTCACAAATTTAGACGATCTTATATCTCTAACAAAGGACTTTTTCACTTCTATATTTGAAAACAAAGCACTTTCTGTATTTTGTAAAGATGCTCCAAATGGTTTAGCTGAAGGAAATTTTACTTCTATTGATTTCATTCCATTTATTGAAGAGAAAATAGGCTCAAAATTACCTATTATCAACTCAAAAAATCAATTACTTCATGAGCAACTTATATCATATTTTGAAACTCATCAAATACCTCTACCTCAGCCTTTATCTGTTCCAAGAATGCTAGAATCTCTTGCTGAAACATATATTGAACCTTACTGTATTTCACCAACATTAGTTATAAACCATCCAGAGATGCTTGCTCCTTTAGCGAAATCTTATGAAAGAGATGGTCATTCAATATCACCAAGATTTGAACTTTTTGTCAATCAAAGAGAAATCTGTAATGCTTATGAAGAAGAAAATAACCCCGATGAACAACAAAGAAAACTTATGGCTCAAAATCAATTAAAAGGAATCGATCATGAAATACCGAATTTAGATCTAAGTTATGTTAAAACTTTACAATATGGTATGCCTCCTACTTCTGGTTGGGGAATAGGTATTGAACGTTTATGTATGATTCTATTTAATAAATCATCAATACAAGATGTTTTACCATTTGCAGGACTTAATAGAATCATTACTGATTCAGCTTAACACTTATGTTATTCTTAAATTAGCTCTCTTCATCTGATCCTAGAATATCTTCTTTCTCTTTGTCCTTTCTCCAACTTCCTAAATTCAACATATTGAATTTAGGCGTTGAAACTCGTCTTGAAAGGCCAAAACTTCTTCTAGACCTAGGACTTCTGTCATCAATCTTTGCATCTATTTGTGAACTTTCAGGTACAGATGGCATAAATTCATCTCCATGTACTGGTGATAAAGGTGCAACTCCAGGTGGTGTTCTTTCAAACAGTTTACTTGCTCCAAACTGTGTACTTCTAGCTCTTCTACCATTATTTGTTGTCAAATGATGTAACAAATCAAATACGTCATGTTTTTCCTCTTTAAACCCATCTGAATGATCGTGTGAACTACTGTTATTACCACTTATATCACTTGTTTGTGCACTACCTCTAAACCTTGGCAAACCAATATCTTCTAGACTTATATCCTCTTTACTACGTAAAGAGTCTCGTCTATCTAACAAATCCGTTTCTCTAGAAGGTTTACGTTCACCTAAAATACCACTCAATCTACTGCCAGCAGCAGAAGAAGCTGCAAGAGCTTCTGTAGATGAATTCCATGCCTTACTAACTTCATCTGCAAGTACATTAGCTACTCGACTTGTAGATGCATCATTCGCACTGTTAATACCTTGTCCGTATCTGAAGCTTGGTGTCTTAGGAGTACTTGTTTGTTGACTTATAGCTGAAAAAACATCATCAAATCGACTATGATCAGCACCTAAACTTTCAGTACTTTTATTTTGTGATCTGAAATCCAATTGAGAAACACCAAGCTTTAAGCTACGATTATCTGCATCACTTGCTGGAAAGACGGAGAATATTGATCTTTCAGTACTCCAAACACTACTCTGACTTGTACTTCTTGGACGAGTACGAAGAAGATCTTGAGCAAATCGTTGTTCAGCATTGTTTCCATTAGAAGAAAGTCTTCTTAAAGAAGGAGTATCTGATATATCCATATTTGGAGGTTGTGCTTGACCAGAGCTACGGTTAAGTGAGAATAAGTTAGCAAACCTTTTTGTTCCAAAAGAGTAAGGAGAACCTGTAATAGGCTCATAAGTATGTTGATTAAGATTCGGAAGTTTTGGTTGTGAGATGTCAGTGTTGTCTTGAAATATATTTCGTGTCATTTGATTTGAACCATTTGAAGGTATAGAAGTAGCAGCAGCTAATGTAGAAGCTATTTCTTCTATACCTTGAGTATTCTTTGTAAGAAACAAGTTATTGATAGTTGATGCAGAAGGGAATCTAGGATCTGAAATCGGGTATGAAGCTACAGGACTTGAAGCTTGTATTTTAGGAGGCTTTTTCGAAAGGATTTTTGGATTTTGTTTGTTTGGAGTTGTGGATATTGGTAAACCCTGTTTTAAACCAAATGCAGCATCATAAGTTTGAACGGCTTGCGAATATACAATACAAGCAGCTTGATAACGTTCAAATACAGATACATAACGCAATTCTAATTCCTTTTGAGCATCATGCCATACCTTTTCAGCAGATTCTTTAATTGAATAGAAATTTTCTTTTTCAGTTTGTAATTTATTAAAGTTTTCTTTATCCAAAGAACCTAAAGATTTCGCTTCTGAAACTGCAGTTTTTGTTGCAGCTTCAATTCTTGCAAGTTCACTATTAGCTTTATTTAAAGAATTAGCTAATTCGAATTGATTTAAAGCTTCAGTATCTCTAATGGCGTTTATTTCACTTTCTAGTTTCATCTGTTTAACAAGAGAAAGTTCATAATCTCTTTCATATTTTGATAAATCAGCTCTTGCCTTATCGAGTTGCTGAGTTTTTGATTTTAAGAGTTTATCAAGCTTTAACTTTTGAGCTTCTAAAGAACGTTTTGAAACTTCTACTGATTTGATTTCAGCTCTTATAGTTGCCTTTGATTTATCATCAGATTTCTTCAGAGTTCTTAAACCTGATAATTCAGCTAATATTGCCTGTTTTGAAGCATTGAAAGAAGTATCTAAGGATAAGATTTGATTAGTTACATCTTCTATTTCAGATCTAACTTGTTCAAGTTCATGAGTAAGTGCTTCAATGCTATAGTGAGATTCTCTATTTTGATTAGTCCTCGGAGCTTTTGTCTTAGACTGTTTCCTCGTTTTAGTTAAAGACCTTCTTGAAATTGTAGGTAGTACATTTGAAGAAGAAGACTTTATAGGAGAATCGGAAGGAGCAAATTTGGCAGGAGTGTCAAGTTTAGGTGAATGATCTAAGTCATGGTGAATGAAATCAGATCTACTGCTCAATTTAGAAGATTCATATATTGAAAGAACACTTGAGAATGTTACCTTTGGATATGACTTATAAGGAGTTCTAAATATCAAAGGTTTAGTTATACTTTGAAAGCCATTGATATTAGCAGTAATCATCTTAAAGGAATAGGTCTTCCTTTGTTGTAAACTCGATATGGCAATAGCAGTATCGGATTTCTCGGCTTCACCAACAGTATGATCATTGACTTGTAGGATATGTTTTGTAATATATATAGCCTTTTCTGGTACAGGCCAATGAATCAATATACTATCAGCTGCAATGAAATCAATCGTGAGCCTCATGGGTGTAGGTATATCAAATCCAAGAGATCTTGTAAGTAAAGGTGTAGATACTGCCAAAAGTTGTGATATTCTATATAGAATATATACTAAGGCTATAAAGCCTCCAACTAAGAGAAATATCATGAGAAATTCAATTGAAATGCCATATATTAAAGTCAGCCCGAAATGTTCAATTAACGATCTTAAGAGTACCTTTTTTACTTCTCTCACCTAACAGACAAATCTATGTACTTTATAAACACAAAGAATCTATATACAATAAAAACTAAAACAAAGTCAAAGCTGGATTATGATATGAAATACGAGAAAGCTGATGGTAGTATGTGCAAAAGATGAAGTATGGGAACGAAAACAAATACTATTAAGGGAATTGTGCTTTATAAGATAGTAGAAGTTAGTAGTATTCGTAGATTCAGGCGAGTTGGCCGAGTGGTTTAAGGCGGCAGACTTAAGCGATTTACTAACAAGTAAGTCGAAGAAATCTGCTGAACGAGAGTTCGCGCGAGTTCGAACCTCGCACTCGTCAATATACTTTTTTTTTTGCAACATTTATTAATTTTTATTGAATCGAATATTTCAAACAACCATATAAGATATTCTTATTCTTTCTTTTTGTCCTTGTTGCCGAAATATCTCCGAGATCAGTACTCTTTAACTGTCAAAAGTTCACATATTCAAGGTTTACTGATACCTTCCATCTATTCGCAATATACTCATCTGTGACAGAAGAAGCTTCACATTTAGCAGTCTTTATTCCTTTTTATCGCTCTTTTTCTTTATCTTTTATCGCTCTCTTTACACCCAGTAAGAATTGATAATATGCGCGCGAAGACTCTTTAGAAGTAACCGCAGCAACTAATCTGGTGCAGTGTATAGCGCCATAATACCGGTTCAAATTGCACCACTATGAATTATAGAATAATTTGAATGCTTCTTATACGCTTGGCAATTTAATGATTCACCATATACAGTTCTCTTAGCTATTAATTAATAAAACGGATTAACTAATAAGAATCATGTGAAAACTGTCATGTATCGATTTCGCACAATCTTAGTTTAATCGGCTCCGATTCAATCATGCTGATTCTTCATGTAACCGCAATACATTCACTTCGCTGTCATCAGATGTCATCATTATGTGAACATTGTTCATGTCAGCACAAATCAAGTATATAAGGAACCATGATTTGAACTGTATATTCGGTATATAGAGATCTTAAGTATCATCAAGTATACCTAAACACAAAAAAAAATTCATATTATATAAAAAAAATACACACAGTATACAAAAATGGCTGTTGCAGATGACTGGCATCCTCTTTCGAATGCAGTAGGATATGGTGTTGTAATTGGAGTTGGTTTGCTATTTGCATTCGGTATGGCTCTTGTTACAAGACTTCTTCGTGTCTATTTATCTGAAGATAATCGCCACTCTGAAATGTTCATGGTTGCAAATCGTGCTGTTGGTACATTTCTTACGTGTTCTGCTGTAATTTCATCTTGGTTATGGTCTACAGCTCTTCTTGCTTCTACTTTAGTTGGTTACAACTATGGTATTTCTGGTCCTCTTTGGTTTGCTAATGGTTGTTCTACCATGATTGTTTACTTTGCTATGCTGGCTATACAATGTAAACTTAAAGTACCAAATGCTCATACTGCACTTGAAATTGTTCGTAAACGTTATGGCAATACTGCTCATATTGTTTATATGATATTGTTTCTTTTGAACAATCTTTTCGCTGTTGCTAATATGATTCTTGGTGCATCTGCCGCTGTTACTGCTCTTACTGGTATTCATATTATGGCGTCTACTTTTTTGTTACCACTTGGTGTTACGATCTATACTGTTGTAGGTGGGTTGAAGGCTACTTTCTTAACTGATTATGTACATACTTCAATCATTCTTATTATTGCTTGTTTCCTTGTTACCAAAGCTCTTACTATTCCAGAAATTGGTTCAATTGGTAACTTATACGATCTTGTTATTCAGAACACTGCTGGTATAGGTCTTACCGTTGAAGGAAATTATGAAGGCTCTTACCTCACTGTTACCAGTAAGAATGGTCTTTACTTTGGTATTATTCATTTGTTTACTAATACTGGATTGGTTATCATGGATACCTCTTTCTGGCAAAAAGGTTTCTCTGCTAACTTAGCTGCAGCAGCTCCTGGTTATATTCTTGGTGGTGTTTTATACTTCGCTGTACCTTACTGTGTAGGTACTGTTATGAGTTTTGCAGCACTTGCACTCGAACCTACTTCTATCTTTCCTACATATCCTGATCGTATGACAACCGCACAAGTTTCCAGTGGGTTAGTGTTACCTTATACAGCTTATGCGATTGCTGGTACTGGCGGAGCAGCAGCTGTTTTGTTGATGATCTTTATGGCTGTTACAAGTACTATTTCAGCTCAACTTATTGCTGTATCTAGTATTATTAGTTTTGATATTTACCATACTTATGTCAATCCTCATGCTACAGACAAGCAAGTTATTAAATGGTCACATTTAGGATGTATAATTGGAGCAGTTATTATGTCAGGATTCTCAGCATTACTTCATTATGCAGGTGTTGATCTTGGATGGACTCTTTATATGCTTGGAATTATTACGTGTCCTGGTATTGTACCTACATCATGTGCCATTTTGTGGAAGAAGCAATCACGTCTTGCAGCTATTGTTTCACCTATTGTTGGATTAGTTTCAGGTATGGCAGTTTGGTTAGGAACAGCATACGCACTTTATGGAGAAGTTACTATTAAAACCACTGGAGCATCTTTACCATGTATGTATGGAACCATTACCGCTGCCATTGTTCCTGGTATTTTAGTTGTTCCTCTTAGTTACATTAAGAATGAAGTATATGATTGGACGGATTTACAAAAGATTGAACTTATTGGAGAGAAAGATGTTGACAGTTTAAACTCTGAAAGATCATCTGTTGCAGATACTTTTAATTCAGGTTCCGATCCTGAAGAAGGAGCCGACCATCCACGACAAGCGTTTGCATTGACACCTCAAACAGTAAGACATTTAAAGAAGATGTTTAAAATAACATTCTTCTTTACTGTTATTACATTCCTTGGGCATTGGATTATTTGGCCATTCTCTTTCTATGGAGCAGAGATTATCCTTAGTAAAGGATTGTTTATTGCTTGGGTTGTTGTTGGTATGATTTGGATCTATATTACCTTGATTATTGCTATTTTCGGACCTCTGAAGGATGGATATAAACCTATTGGTATTATTATTAAAGGTGTATGGAATTCTCTTCATGGAAGACATCCTAAACCAGTTCCAGCTGATAGGATTGAAGTTGTTAAAGAGTCTACTGTTGTTGTTGAAAAAGACGGTGTTGTTACAACAACTACAGTCGATTAAAAATTGTGTCTTATGCTATAAAGTTTATATTAAGTGTTATAATTTAAATTATATAAATTGCTAGAATGCTGTAAATCGATAAGAAGTTGGTTGTGTTAGTAATTACCCGAATAGGAAAAAGTAAACAAAGACACCACCTTACGAGCAAATTGAACATTTTGGCAGAGCATTTGACCATAATTTATTGGTCATAAATAATGTCAGGAGATAAAGAGAGTAGTTACGATGAGTTAAGTGACAGTGAAAAGACAGCAGCTCATGCTCTTGCAAGGCTTAAAAGGAAATGGGATAGTATAATAGAGAAGTATGATAAGGATTTTGAAGATGAAAGTGATATTGTTGATATTGTTACTGGAGAAATAGTTGTTGATAAAGGACATTTGAGTTCACTTAAAAGTGAAGCATTATGGAATTCAAATGATGGATCGAATGATGATGTAGGCGACATTACGAGTGATCAACAGAGTGATGGTAGTGATCGTATGAGTGATCGCGCGGAGGAAGTTGATTTAAGAAAGGATACTCTTATTAAGAAGAATTTTACTAAGAAGCTAGCGAAAGAATCGATACCGAAATTGCCGAAATCATTGAAATCATCTGTTTTGACAAATATACCTCGTAACATATGGGATGATATACCTGCACAAGATGAAGTATCTGGAAAGGTATATATACTACAGAAGAAAACAAAGAACAATTTAAGCAGTAAAAAGGAATTAGAAGATGAATTAGCATTCAATGCATCATGGGTTCAACTACAGAATGTTTATAATGGTGACAATACCGGATTGTATATTAAGAGAGTATGCAATGCTTAAGCATTGCATGTTTAGGATAATGACAGACATTGAAGTCATATACTTTTTACACAGCATGAGTTCATTCAACTTTGGTAGCTGGTTTACCATTGGATCTATTGATTCTATTGTGCAATGCAGAAAGTATCATGAATGAAGAGAAAGCAATTGAGCCAGCTATAGCGAATACCATCATTCTTTGATTAGTCGTAATTAAACTCAATAAAGGATAAGGGAAGAAACCATTGAATGAATGAGTATAATGAACCCAGAACCAATAACCAGAAGTAAGCGCACAGTAGAACAAGAAGCCGAATAAGGCATTTGACGAAACTTCAGGATTGAAACAAAACATATCAATAAGTAAACTTAATGTTGGAGCCAAATGAATTGAAAGATCGACTGATAAAGGAATGAATCTTGCAAATTTGGGGTCAACTAATAAGGATCGGTCATAGATTCTTAAAGGCCAGTATATTGTCGATACGACTACTTCGATTGGACCTACCACAGTTACCAAGAAATTCTTGATAGTTTCAAGCTTTTGAGATGATGTAATATCAGCGCATATACCAATAACGACTACAATAAGTGAGAGAAGTAAAGATAAATTTGTAAGGAACTGAAAATGAGAACCTACAGCTAAAGCGATAGGTGAAGGATTATTAAAGAGGTAACTAAACCCTCCAACAAATACAACTACACTGAGACAATGTAAAACCAAAGAAAATGTACGTTTTGACACCATTTTGTTTAGATTAGATTAGTAGGGATATAAAAATGACCTTTTAAAACGGAAGTAGGCTGTATTTATAAGAAAACCAAGGTACCGGAGATTGTAGATATGTATCTGTTAAATCAGGTGTAACGGTTCGGATTTATGGTTGGTTCGATTAATTAATTGTCACCTATCATGTAACGTTACGTCACGGTTTTAACCTACAAAACGACTGCGTTTAACTAAATGAGTCGTGATGAATTTCTTAATGAGATATTTATTAAAGTACCTGTAAGATAAGTAACTGATCATAGGTGAAGGTCATTCAACCAATTGATATATGAGGTATATATACTACCTACTAGGCAAACCAGTTGATAGGAGTTAATATACTACGTTAATGTCTAATCACGAAGGATTGAAATGATGATTCGGTACCATTTCCAAGTGTTACATGCAATCACTCAACTAGTCGATACATATACGCCATGTACCCTCCCAAACTTCTCTTCCTTATCACTTCTTCAATATCCTTTAATAACTGTGATCTGCTTAAACTTCCTGAATACTCAATAACTTCAACTTCATCCCAATTCTTAAAATCAGTCTTAAATCCTTTAATTTCACTGCTAAATTTGATCTCAAACTTCGTCTTAAATAATCGATGATTCTTAGATACAAAAACAACTTTACCTTTAAGCTCATCAAATTCAAGACTATATTCACCAACACAAAATAAATGCCTTCTTAACTTACTCTCAATATTCTCAAGTATTGGATAGTAACTATTAATCCATTTCAACTTATCCTGCCATGTACCCCTTGCATCTCTTAAACATTCCAGTTTAAACAAATTAAATACTCCCTTTTGATGTATATCTTCTGCAAGAATTTCAATTATCTCTTTATTTTCCATATTAACTTTAGCCGATAAATATCCACAATTCTGTTTAAGTAATGCTACTCCTTCTTTAATACTCTCTAATTGCCAACCAGTATTCTTCTTAAACTGTTCAACTTCTCCTATTACATTTCTGCTCATTTTATCAAACATACCGTTCATCACACCAACACATTCATCACTTCTTTCGGTTATATTCTTGGTAAAAGACAGTACCTCTTTAACAATCAATTTCAACTGCTTCAAATGTTCAGTAACCATATGACTTTCTTTCTTTAAAGATTTAACAAGCTCTTGAAATGTCTCAAGTGAATCTTTAAAACATCTTAAACCAACTTTTAAATCTGATATATCAATATCATTCTCTAATAACTCCGAATATATACCATTTAATCTTGTTTCATCTTCATGGTATTGTTCTTCTAGTTTCCTCCATTTATCATATGATTTCGTTATACTTTCAACAATTGTATTAAACCTCTCACAAACTGATTCATAATCTTTAATATTAGATTCTTCAGCAGACTTAGAAACTTCCTCAATTTCTCTAAACACTTCCTTTATTCGTGCCAATTCTCCTTCTAAATCAAGTTGCGCAGGATAATAAATCATAGTCTGATCAATTTTATCTTTCTCATAGTCTTTTATCAATTGTAACTCATGGCTTAAATTTACCTTGACCTTCTCTAAATGTGAAGAAAATAAAGCTATCTCTGTTTGTGCATTCTTAATCTCCTTAGTTGGTTCTTCTGGGAATGTACTATGTCCATAAGTATCCCAAACAGATTTTAACCTTCTTATTTCATCACAATATGAGCTTATTAAAGTTTCCCGGATCTCTGTTTCTTGCTCTTCTGTAAGATTTCTTCTTGCTTTAACACTTAATGGTGTTGTTGGTATTTCAAAATCAATTGCTGTAGTTGGTACTCTTGGTGCTGACATGATAGATGAACTTCTTGAAACACTACGCCGTTGTGGTGTTCTTAAAATTGGTTCTTCTGATGTATTAGTAATCTCTGAATTAATGCTCTGTCTAATCTTCTTAATTGGTGAGCCTGATGTAGAAGTACCTAGTGATGATCTTCTCTTTCTTGGAGATTTATTTAATGAAGGTGCATTTTCAATCAATTCAGCTGGATTTGACTTTAAAGATTTTCTTGGAGATTTCTTTAATAAAGTCACATTCTCGATTAAATCAGCTGGATTTGAATTTAAAGATTTTCTCGGAGATTTCTTTAATATAGGCACATTCTCGATTAAATCAGCCGGATTTGAACTTAAAGATTTTCTCGGAGATCTTCTAAGAGGTTTTGTGGGTATTTCTTCATCGGGTAGTTTAGAGGTTGGTGGTTTAACAAATTGAGTTACTTCCATATCCTCCTCTTCTTCCAATTGAGTAACATTTAATTCAACTGCTGGTCTGACAAACTGCGTTACCTCCATGTCCTCTTCATCCGATTGATTATCTTTTGAGTCTATAGGTGATCGATTAAATTGAGTAACCTCCATATCTTCCTCTTCCTCCAATTGACTAACATTTGATTCAACTGTTGGCCTTATAAACTGTGTAACTTCCATCTCTTCCTCCTCATCTGATTGATTAGTATTCGAATCTACAAGTGATCGATTAAATTGTGTAACTTCCATATCCTCCTCTTCTTCCAATTGAGTATTCTTTGAATCTACAACAGGTCGATTAAATTGAGTAACTTCCATATCCTCTTCATCATTAAATACATCAACCCTTGAGTCCACTTCTACCCTGTTAAACTGTGTAACTTCCATATCTTCTTCTTCTTCATCATCTACAGGTCTATACATCTCAGTGATCTCCATACCATCATCTTCATCTACAGATCTATAAACCTCGGTCATTTCCATAGCTTCTTCTTCGTTTGAACCATTACATTTTTCAAGAGCTACAGTCACCTTTTCTGAATTTGATTCCCCATCTTTCGAGAAATAATAAACTTCTGTATGTTCACTAAAATTGATCGATTTACGTGCCTTTTTCTTCTTTTTTAACTCATCCGTTCTATTATGTAAACAATTAGTATCTTTGACTGGCGATAAAGTACTGTTATAAATCATTTTTTGACTGATAAATATATTATTTGATGTAATTGATACAATTTGATCAAAAGTAGAAAAAGTAAACAAACATAAAGTAATTAATAGTTTAATAAATACAACTATGTCACAAAAATTTAAAAAAGTTTAATGAATAGTTTATTTAGATACACTATTGTCCCATTCTGCTTGCGATTTTCTCGAGAAAGCCAACCTGGCAATTATTTCTTTTCTTTGTCGACATTTTGATTGTTTTAATAGCTTTATTTTCATAAAAAGAGAGTTATTTTATTGAATTTTGATTGTTTTGAAGTGTAAAGAATTTAAGTTTGGGGTTGTTTGTTTACTTTTGTCCCCTTTGAGACCGTTCAATTGCTTATATTTTTTGAAAGACAAGAAAAGATGATTACAGATTCACAATTAGGTGTAATTGTAGTATATTTAGGATTAGGAATGATGACATTGATTATTGCATATCAATTAGTTCTTTCTAAGACAACAGTTGTTCCTAAAAGTGTTAAAAAGACTGAATAGATTGAGTATTATGACAAGGAGGATTGTGGAAGATTCTAAGAGTTTTTAAGTTATGTATTTTGTATGACATTCAATTATTATATGAGCTGTTTTAGAATGTTGATTTATCAAGTTATGTAGGTATTCGAAGATAAATACTCAAAGCACTGATTGAGTACTCAAACACTGATTGTTCTAACCATACACCACTACGCTCCAACAGCACCACTGACCTCTAGCAGTACTGCTGGGTAGCTTTTACTAAATACAATAGAGTACTTATGAGCAGCTGTCACTAAAGACAATAGAGCATTTGTCACCATACAATCACTTTAATATACGTAGATTACATATTCACGATAATCCTCACCACTTTAACCTTACAGCCGCATTCCTCGAGAACTCCATTCACCTTGAATAATTTTCAACTTTCTTCCTTTTATATTTATCGGACGTATTTTGTCCTTTTTATATTCTTTTTTTATCATTTATCATTATATACAATGTTAAGAAACTCAATATTGAAAAGACTTGCGGCTATTGAAGGCTTGTCAAGTCATTTGAAAGCAGCTTCTCAAGCAAGACTTCTATCCTATTCTTTTGTAAGATTGAATCAGCAAACTGTTTCAACAGATGAAGAATCTATTGTTCAAGCTGCTGTTTCGGCAACTGATTTACTTAATAAATCTAAACAAAAAATACAAGATTCTTTACCTAAAAAGAAGAACCCTACAACTTATGCTGCGTTAATGTCTACACCCGATGAAGAATTACAACGATGGAATTTACATAGAAAAAACGTATTAAAACAAATATCTGAATCGTTAGATGAATCAAATCCTATTGGTGCATGTATTTTGATTGCACAGAATTCAGAAAATAGATCTCTTTTGACTCTTATTAGAGAATCTAATCTACATACTAAAGTATTCGAATATATCCTTCATAATGGTCATGCTATACCGGATTGTCCTTCTGTACCTGAACTATTATCAGAATTTGCTACACATAATTTACATGAATTAGCACATTGGGTAACTGCAATGTACTATTATGCTCGAGTTGGTAGACCAGACACATCATTTGAATTATACAAGCTTCATCAAGAGTATGAAAAGAGTAGAACTCCTTATTTTGAGAATCTTGTATCTACTTTAACTGAAAAGTTAGAAACAGCACAAAAGGATACTGAATCATCTGAAAAGAAAGATAAAGAAATAGCCGATTTAAAGAGAAGAATTGGTTCTATTCAAAAGACTTTAAAGAAACTAGGAACTTCTAACTATTATTCTGCTTTAACAAAACCAGGGTTGGTAGCTTATGTTGTTAAATGTTCTCAGGAAGTGAAAGAACCTAGTGGTAAAGAAGTTGCACAAATGTTTACATGTCAGGTATATCCTGATTACAGACAGATCTTATCTGAACTTTATGTGAATAAGTTTGATAAAGAATCTGCTGAAAGATTTGCTGAACAAGTATCTAAACTTGAAGCTTCCTTTGTAGATACAGCAAATGAAGCATACCTTGAACGAGTTAGAGATCTTAGCTTTTCACGTAATTTTAATGCTGTTGATGAGAATTACAAACAAATGAAAGTACGTGGATATGCAGTTACAGAAGAAGCAGTATTAGCGTATATGTCAGCATTTATTGCTTTAGGAAGACCTGATATGACATTTAGAGTATGGGAAGAACAAAAAGATACATTATTTCCTGAAGGTAAGAAAGCAGGTGTTATGTATTATGAATTTTTGTTAATGGCAGCAGCTAATTTTGAAACTGGATCTGATTGTGAAATTTTGGAGTATACATGGAAACAATTAATAGAATCTGGGCATAAACCTACGGTTACTGCATATAATGCATTAATTGCAGGATATTTTGATAATTCTACATCTGAGAAAGCTATGGAGAAGTTTTCAGATATGCAAGATCAAGGATTACAACCATCTCAAAAGACATTTAATGTTATACTTTCAGGTCTTTTAAAGCATGAAAGAGGAGCTGATGCAGAGCAATTTCTTGATGAAGGACAAAAAATTGGATATAAAGCTGATATTACTACATGTAATGCATTTTTATCAGCATATTTAAAAGAAGAGAAATTTGAAGGAGTATTTTCAATGTTTGGACAAATGTTAAAACAAAAGCTTGAACCTGATGGAGTTACATATACTACACTTGTTAATGCATTATTCAAACAAGCAAGATCATATGGACGTGATCCAAATGCTGATGATATTCTTGTTCTTCTTGAAGTTATGCGTGCGAATAAAGTAGATCCACCAATGGAATTATATGCAGCGATGATTGATGGATTAATTGAATCTGAAGGAATTAATGGATATAAAGCAGCAGTTTCACTATATGAAGGATTATTAGAGAACAAGATTCGACCATCTATTCAATTATTTTCTACGATAATAAAGGGTAAATTACGCTATGAAAATGCAGATGCAGCTGAAAGGATTGTTGATGATATGAGAAGATTAAAAATGACACCTCAAGCTACAACGTATAATCAGTTTATGGCATATTACTCTTTTAGGAATACGTTGAATTTAAGAGAAGCATACAGAATGTATGTAAGAATGGGAGAAGATGATGCAACACCTAATAAGTTTACTTATTACTATATGCTTAAGATATGTGATGCAGTACCAGATATTCAAACTGCTAATGAGATTATAAAGGATATGAAGGTAGCACATTTTAATGCGTTATCTGATGCACTTTATAAGAAATTAGAAAGTTTAAAAACAAAGGGAGCTGATGTATCTGATAAGTTTCTTGCTCAATTTACTAAGTGATATGTATAAATGATATGTATATATTATTGAATAGTAGATAACCAATATTCATGAACTCTTATATCATGTGTAAGTTCAGGATGAAAAGAAGTACCAAAGATATGATCTTGCTTTACAGCAACAATATCACCTCTTTCAATCTTTGCAAGTACTTTTACTTCACCTCTTTTTGTAACATCATTAACAGGAGCAAATACAGTATCAGGACCAGTATTTGATCTTGTTGTTGAATCTAATATACAATCAACAGCAGGTGCACGAATAAATACACAATCAAAAGGTCTTGTAGGATCCTTTATAAAAGGTAATGTAATAGGTTCCATAAAAGATTCATTTTGTCTACCAAAATGATTTCTATTAATTCTAATACCAAGACCACCAATCAAATCTTGACCATCTCTTTTCGTCTTATTTGCTTGATCAGAAACAAGAATCATTCCTGCACATGTACCCCATACTGGTTTCTTAAGAATATTAACAAATTCTCTAAGAGGTGTAAGCATACCTGACCTTTCAGCAACTAATGACATAGTAGTACTTTCACCACCTGGAATTACTAATGAATCACATCTCAACAGTTGTTCTGGTGTTCTTACTTCTATAACGTCTACTGACCATTCATTCTTAATAGCTGCTTGTTTTAAAAGGTGTATATGTTCTATAAATGCACCTTGAAGAGCCAAAACGCCTACAATCATGTTTACAAAAGTAATAAAAGGAATACAAAAATACAAGAGTAAAAGAGCAAAAGAGTAAAAGAGTACAAGAGTAAATGAATCGTTATCGATAAAAATTGTATATGTGCGGCTCATTAAACGCCTATAAACGACCTTGCACCAACTTAATAATTTTACCATTCACAGCCGTGATTTTAGATTATTTTTGATTTTCATACAAAATGGTAGACGATGAATATCATGAATCTGAAGATGAGGATTTCGTACCTGAACAACATGAATCAAGTTCAGATTCTGAAGAAGAGATTTTGGTAGAAGAAAAGCTTAAAATTGAACCAAAATCTACAGTTAATGTAGATGAATTATGGAAGACTATGAATTCTGAAAAAGAAGTAGAAAAGAAACAAGAAGAACAAGAAAAACCTGTAGAAGAAGAGTATATTACAATCGAAAGAACATATGAGTTTGCAGGTAAAGTTGAGAAAGAAAGTAAACGTGTTTTAAAATCATCAGCAGAGGCAAAAGCTTACCTTTCATCACTTGCCACTTCTAAGGATATAAAAGAAGTTCCTGAAATTGTTAAAGAAAAGCCTCGGGGTCCTAAAAGAGGACGTAAAAGAGGATCATTACTTGATCAATTAGCTGGTGACCATAAGGCTAAAAAGATTAATACTTTAGAAAAGAGTAGACTTGATTGGGCAAAATATGTTGATAATGAGAATCTTAATGATGAGCTTACAAAGAATAAAAAGAATGGTTATTTAGACAAAAAGGATTTCTTGTCGAATACGGAACAAAGGAAGTACGAAGATCTTGTTAATGCAAGGAAGAATGCTAAATGATTACGTCAGTTTACTTGATATATGATATTGTCATATCACATTACTAGATGCTTAAGTATCTCAAATATGCTGCAAACATATATGAATACTAAGATATACTTATTGTATCTAAACACCATTTGAAATCTTTCTTCTAGCTTGAACAGCAGAAGCAAGCTTTTTAAGTACAATTTCAGTAGTCTCCCAAGAAATACAAGCATCAGTTATACTCTTTCCATACTCAAGACCAGATTTTCCCTCAGGAGGTACATCTTGACGACCTTCTTTAATATTACTTTCAATCATAAGACCAAAAATAGAAGTATCACCATTTTCAATTTGAGAAACTACTGAATCAACAACAATAGGTTGATTACGGTAATCCTTTTTAGAATTTCCATGACTGCAATCAACCATTATACGTGGCTTTTGTGGACCTGCAAGGTTAGCCTTTTCTAATCTTTCCTTAATAATTTTAACACTTTCAGCATCATAATTTGTACCATTTTTACCACCTCTAAGAATAACAAAAGTATCTTCATTTCCTTCAGTTCCTACAATTGCAACAACACCAGGTTTTGTAACAGACAAGAAATGATGAGGATGTGCAGCTGCTCTCATTGCATCTATTGCTACATCAACAGTACCATCGGTACCATTTTTGAATCCAACAGGGAAAGAAAGTCCAGATGCTAATTCTCTATGTAATTGTGATTCTGTAGTTCTTGCTCCAATTGCTCCAAGAGAGAAAAGATCAGCAAGAAACTGTGGTGAAATAGTATCGAGCATCTCACCTGCAATAGGTAATTTTTCAGTAAGTTTAACGAACAATTCTCTAGCGATCTTTAAACCTTTATTAATATGGAAAGTATTATCAATATCAGGATCATTAATTAAACCTTTCCATCCAACTGTAGTTCTTGGCTTTTCAAGGTAAGCTCTCATTATAATAAGTAAATCATCTTTAAGTTCTTCATTCAATTTTGAAAGACGTTCACAATAATCTAATGCTGCTTTGGGATCATGAATAGAACATGGTCCAACCATAATAACCAAACGGTCATCTTTACCGTTTAATATATCGCAACATCCACTACGCCCTTCAGAAACAACTTCAACAGATCTTGAAGATTGAGGATATTCATGTTGTAATAAATCAGGTGGTGTAAGAGGGTCGTATCCCTTGACTATATGTTTGTTAGTATTTCTGTATATAGGCTTATCAGCTTTGAATTATACGCACTTCTTCGTTCTAAAGGGAACCCAAAATTCATCAGTTACCCTTTTGTTTTAAATGTATATTACTTAGATGTTTGTTTAAAATGGTGAAGCATACAAGAGAGTATTGTGGTGCAGAACTTTCAATCACATGTTTTTTGTACATGCACGGTGATCTACATCAGCACACAAAACTAATCATTCTTTGCCGAAAATCCGGTAAATCAGCGATCGAAAACTCTCATATTTCAACAAATTCAAATAACATTAACTACAAAGAATAACATGAAGGGCAACATAATAAACACTCAAAATGCAATATCAAACTATAACTACTTACTTCTCCAATCTTCGGGGTTCTTACGGTCACCAACTCCAGGGTTTTCTACAAACATTATATCTCTTTTAGGAAAGTAGATAAACAATAACTGTCAATAACAAATTTCGTTAGTAAAAAGATCAAACATACATGTGAAAGTTTTTTTCTCTATTTTTCCACACTTTTTCCAACTTTCAATACCCCACTCTTTAACTTACAAATACAGCTGATCTACGCTCTAATTTCCTTCTTTTTTTCAAATAAATCTACCACAAAAGACTAGACAGATTACAAAAGAAAAATATACGATATTCTTATAAACAATAAAAAAGGAGAGAAAATTGCAACAATTTTTTGAATCATTTATTAGCGAAAAATATGAGTCAAGATATATATGCGGCCAATTAACATTTAATTATAACTTCGATTATTGGTCCGGATAAAATAAAACTTTATTATATAAAACCGTCATAAATACACTATTTATACGATTCTTTCACGTTTCACAGTAGTATTTCTTTCATCATCTTCATCACTAGAAGTCTATAATTAAGGAATATAATTCCAATATGTTAGTATACTGAATAAAATCAAAGAAAAAGGCAAATAATCAAAAAGGTCTTTGTTTGAGTTTAAGTTAAATAAGGTTTAATTTGTTAGCATTAAGCTTTTTTTTCCAACTTTCTTCCTTTTCCATAGTAATTAACGTGCCGGGTAAATACACATTTTGGATAAGTTTACTGTTTTTCTAAGTAATAAAATGTGTTTCTTCAATCTCTTGTACAATTACAAAAAAAAAGAAGAAAGAATTACAAACAACTGAAAAAGGGGAAGAAAACTTGCAAAAAGATTTGCAAGGAGTCTCGCAGGAGTCTCGTTGTTATCTTCTATACTGCATAATCAAATGGATCAAATGGATAAATCGATGTACATCGATGTACATATCAACACAACCGTGTATAGTAAGGTATAGGTATTGGTAATAACTGTTAAAGTATGGGTATCATTTAACTTTCATCAACATTAAAGAACCTTCAGAAGATAATTTTCTGCGTTTGCTACTTACATGTTGTCTCTTTCCTGAATCAGGAGAGTTTCTTTTGTCATTAGTTTTGGCCTTTTTTATAGAAGTACCATCTCCTGCTTCATCATAGCATGTAGCATGATAAATCTTTCCATTATGTTCAACTGCATTCATCCATACCCATTCTTGTTCTTCATCACTCCAAACGCTTTCGAACTTTTCTTTACAAATAGCACATGGTTCACTTGCTCTAGAATCTGTAGGTGTAATTACATATTTTTTCTTTAATTCATTCATCTTTTCAGCTCTAGACTCTTCCTTAGTTTGAACCTTTTTATCGGCATTTACAGAATCTTCAGATTTCTCAGATTCATCAATACCTTCTACTTCTTCCCATTCTTCTATAGTCATAAACCATGCTCTAGAATGGAAGATTTTCTCATCTCGATTTCTTGCATTAACTCTAAAGTGGAAATCAAGATGATTCTTTCTTACCACATCTGCTTCCTTTGTATCTTCAAATCTTTTACCGCATGTCAAACATTGTTTAGGTAATTCTTCATAAATCTTCTTATAACTGTTCTCATCTACCTGTAAAAGAGATGCAGTTGTAATTGATTTCCTAGGAGAATGTGTTGAAGGAGTCTTAAGAATACCAGATTTTTGTAAAGATGCAAGAAGTTTCAATGCATCTACATTAGAGGTATTCTTCTTCTCCTCGGTATGTTGTACATTTTGTGCATTTTGTACATTTTGATTCTGGGCTGCACTATTTTTAATAAAATTCATAACGTCGTTAAGATTTGTAATTGGTTGAGCAGGTACATGCGGTGCTTGTGGCATTTGTGGCATATTTCCATATTGCATATTATACGCCATACCATTATTCTGCATTGGTGCATGCTGCCAATTCATCGTATTATTATATTGAGTTTCACGAGGCATAAAATATGAAGGTAATTGTTGGCCTTGAGGTTGCACTTGATGTTGAACTTGAGGTTGTCCTTGATAGGGATTAGCATACTGATTTTGTTGAGGAACATTAGCTCTCATATTATTTGTAAAAGCAGCAGGAAGATTCATTGATGAAGGTATTGAACCATTATTCCTTCTCATTAAATCTTGATGTACTTGAAGCATAGTTTGAACATCTTTAGTTAAGAACCGTTCAACTTTTTGCATTACATCAGGTGGGAATAAAGTAGCACTTCTTGATGAAGGTTGCATCCATGTCAAAAACAATCTTTGAATTTGTGTACGTGTAGAATTGTCAACTAACGTATAACAATCAGTCAAAACTTTATAAAGATTTTTAGCAAAAAGATCAGTATAAGGACTACCAACATTTTTACAAATAGAATCGAGTAAATATAGAGCAGGTAATTTCAATTGAGGCCTGGAACGATTAATATGAATCTCTAATGCACTAACAATTGCAGGTGCCATTGGAGGATTATTTTCAGCAATTAAAGTCAAATGATTAATTATTGGTTTTGAATTGAAAGTTAATTCATTCAAAGAAGTAAGATAACTATCTCTAAATTGTTCCATTTCTGAAGACGACATTTTGTA
Source organism: Tortispora sangerardonensis (assembly GCA_030566855.1). Taxonomy (NCBI): domain Eukaryota; kingdom Fungi; phylum Ascomycota; class Trigonopsidomycetes; order Trigonopsidales; family Trigonopsidaceae; genus Tortispora; species Tortispora sangerardonensis. The sequence continues at coordinate 51,252 of JAKUBJ010000040.1, read as the reverse complement.
TTAATTTTCGATCGATAAAAGGCGAGAAAAAAATGGTCTATAAACTTTAATTATTATTGCTTTAAGAAAAAATGACAATAAGATAAAAACGAAAACAATTCAATCTTTAATAGTACAAATTGATAAAAAGAATATATGGAGAATGTAATGGAATAGAAGGCAAAGGAAAATATATATGTTTTCCCCTCTCTTCACTATCTTTTGTTCCTTTAAAAGTACAAAAAAACAAGTACTTAAGAAAAAAAATATTAATAATACAAACTACACTTAAAAGACGATAATTTTCTTTGTTTCTTATACCTCTTGAAAATCTTTCAATTAACAGTGATAAAAGAAATAAATAAGAAGTCAAGTTTTATTTTGGTATTCAAAGCACTCATATATGTCTAGAGTTAATGCATTTTTAGTTACACTTATAGATGCGTATTTAGTTACTATGATATATTCATCTATTTCATATGTATGAAAATTCCGGGGTAATTTATGCAGTGAGACTGTAGTTAACTGTCAGGGACTTACAGTAGGTTGTATGAACGTAGCAGTGATGAATGAACGATCTACTGTCACTCATATAGTTATTCCAGTATAAGTAAACAGATTTGGCTTTTGGTCACAAAGTAAATCTCAGTGCATTAATGAACGTATTCCAATATATAGTACCTACAACGGATGCGGTGAACTTCAGAACCACGCGCAACGTGTAGACGCCGGCATCAACTTTCTGTCCGATTGGATAAGTAGTTTCAACTGCGCGCATAGGAAAGATCAGACCCTGATTGGTATTGAATTCATTTAAGTTGTCACACATAAAAGCTGCTTCACCAAGAGAGAAGAATGAGGAAATTTCATCCTCTTCGGTAATACTCCTTTTGGGCGCGAATCTATTGAAATATGTAGTCGCGTTATTTAATATTGGAAGATATGCGCGTGCCTCGTATAACACATTAAACCGTCCTGACTCATTGAACCCTGGAGTCAATGAAAGTTCATTTTTTTGAATAGCGAAAGCAGGTTTAAGAGGAAATTTTGGAAGTGAAGTATACTCTCTGTTAGTCAAATACTCGTCAGTTACATTTGCGTATTGCTCATCTGTGAGAATGTACATATCAACGTTGATAAGTGCCTGTGTAGCACCAGGACATGGTACCAGAGATCTTACAGGTAAACTTGAAGATGAGCTAGAAGAGCTAGACAACGATGAACTAGAAAAAGAGCTGGAAGTAGAAGAAGATGCAGATGACGAAGAGCTAGATGAGTCACTGGAGGATGAACTAGAAGATGAGGAGATAGAAGAGGAGCTAGAAGTAGCAGAAGATGAAGATGAAGATGAAGATGACCTAGAAGAGCTGGAAGTAGAATATAATGAAGATGAAGAGGAGCTAGATGAGCCACTGGAGGATGAACTAGAAGAGCTAGATGAAGAGCTAGACAATGATGAACTAGAAGAAAAGCTGGAAGTAGAAGAAGATACAGATGACGAACTAGAAGTACCAGAAGATGAACTAGAAGATGAGGAGATAGATGTTGAGCTGGATTCAGAAGATACAATAGAAGTAACAGATGATGAACTAGATATAGAACTAGATATAGAACTTGATTCAGACGATGAACTAGATGTTAAGCTGGATTCAGACGATGAACTAGATTGAGGTAATGAGCTTGAAAAGGCTGAACTAGATGTCATTGAAAATGACACACTAGATAAAGAACTAGAAGATAAGCTTAATTCAGACACTGAACTAGATGTAATTGAAGATGAGCTCGATCCACTTGACAATGAACTAGATGTTGTTGAAGAAGATACAGTTGATGGAGATGTACTTGAAGGTAGCAGACTGGATAAACTTGAATCGGATGTAAGTGACGAAGATGGCAAAGAGCTAGATAAATCGCTCGATGTGGTTGAAGAAGATACACTTGATGAAGCTGATGTAGCTGAGGGTAAGACACTGGAAGAGAAAGTAGATGTATGTTGTGTACTTGAAGACAACTCAGAGCTTGTTTCCATAGCAGATGATGATATAAATATTGGGTCTGATGAAATAGACATGGAATTATTACCATAGCTTGAAGAAGATGAAAGCGGCACAGGCAATACATTGCTTGTTACATGTGTATTATAGGATGTCCATGTTGGAAGAACTACTCCTTGATTAGTTGAGCTATCAGATAATGTAGATGAGGTTGAATAAGTATAGGCAGAGCCAGTTTGAGAGTTTCTGTCAGAGTTTTCTGGGTAGGAAGTAGTAATAGTTGATATTACAGGAATCTCTACTGTGATTCTTAATTGTACATTCACTGAATAATGAATAGATATCTCTTCGTACACATTCCAGATGTATACAGTATTAGAAGTAGTTGAAGGTGAAGGCGTATATGTGACTACTGAGGGTGTACAATCATAGCAGTAGAGTCCGGAAACTACACCCGAAGTTGGCTTACAGTTTTTATAATAAGTGGTATAAGTTGCTTGATCTACAGAAGTGAGTCGGTTCTCATATAGAGTGGTAGTAGCCACTAGTGGACTACAAACAAGTACTTGTTTAATCGTCTCTGTTACAGTGACTATAGCTTGATTGCAAAAATACATTTGGATCAGTGAGATAACAAAATTTTAGGCATTGAGTTATTATTTATACTCATTAAAAGGTTATACTGTTATGTTCATTTTAGCAAACCTTTAAGCCAAGGAAACCGTTATATTGGTAAGATCTGTAATTATATTTGGGAGCATTACGTTGCATCTTGTACTTTAATGAGATAATCTTATGACAGTTGAACGGTAATTCTATAAAAGATAAAAAACACATATTTGTATGTGATAAAAAAATTAAGAGGGAAGTAATAATGTAGAAGTGACATATAGTGTAGTTGCAAAGTAAAGTACAACTTGAATATCGTTGAGTGTTGTATTCACATAGTAAAGATAGAATCTAGCAAACGTTCTGATATACGCTATGATTATGTGTATAAAGATCATGTATTAAATTCCAGTAAAGCAACCAAAGTTGAAATTCCAGAAGAAGGGTAAACGTGAAGATTTACGGGCCAAACCATGCGAATTGCGTAAATGCCAATTCCGAATGTGTGCCCAAGTGGATAAGAAGTTTGAAGTGCGTGCAAAGGAAATATCAGTCCTTGATCGGGATTGAATTCTTCAACATCGTCACACAGAAATGCTGCTTCTCCAAGAGCAAAGAATGAGCCAATCACGTATACCTCAAATTTACCGGAGTGTAATACCATACTGGCAAAATATCGGTTTCTATCTGGCATGATTCTTATATATGCTCGTGTCTCAATCAGAATGTAAATGTTATCAGAAGTATTGAAATTTGAGTAAACTAGTACACTATTTTCTTCAAAGCCGACATTTGGAGAAAGATCGTATTTTGGAAGTGATGCATACTCCCTGTTAAGTAAATAGTTGTCAGTCAAATCTATGAACTGCTGATATGTGAGAATGTAAATATCTGAACTGACTGCAGATGTTGCAGCGCCAGGGCATGCTTCAAGAGATCTAGATGATGTACTGGACAAAGTATAAGACGACGAGCTAAATGACCTGGACGAGCTAGATGTAATAGATGAGCTCAATAAGCTAGATATACTAGAGGACGAGGAGCTATATGAAGTTGAGTTTGATGACAAACTCAAGTATGATGAAGAGCTAGATGATACACTGGAAGATGAAATTGACCCAAAAAAAGAACTAGATGTGATAATGGATGATGAATTTGAATGTGATATGCTTGAAAATGATAAACTAGAAGAGTTAGGTTCAGATGATAAACTGGATGTAATTGTGGATGATAAAGTAGATGAGGAAGTCAAATCACTAGAATAAGAGCTAGATTCTAAAGATGATTGAGATGATGACAAAATACTAGATAAAAGAGATGTATTAGATGAAGAGCTAGATATAATTGAAGGTAATACACTTGAGGAGCTTTGAGTGCTTGAAGGTAACACACTTGAAGACAAAGTAGATAAGCTTTGCGTACTCGAAGGCAATACACTTGATGAGCTAATTACAGATGTAAATGAAGGTAGCACGCCTGAAGAAAAGTCAGAAGAGCTTGCTATAGTTGAAGTAGGCAAAAAGGATGATGGCACGGATGATGCTGATGGAAGGTAAGTAGATACGGAACTATTACCATAGCTTGAAGAATATGAAATTGGCAATGACCATGTACTAGTTGTCATATCTGAAGTATCTGATGTCCATGTTGGAAGAACTGTTCTATGACTAGTTGATAGAATTGGTACTGGCGATGTTGAAGAAGTATCAGCAGAGTCAGTGTTAGAGTTTTCTGAGTAGGAAGTAGTAATAGTTGTTATTACAGGCACTTCTATTGTGATTCCCAGTTGTACATTTACTGAATAGTGAACGGAGATTTGCTCATATACATTCCAGATGTATGCCGTATTGGACGTAAGTGATGGGGAAGGCGTATATGCTATCACAGTGGGTGTACAATCATAGCAGTAGAGTCCAGACACAACTCCCGAGGTTGGCTTACAATTTGTATAGTAAGTGGTATAAGTTGGTTGATCTACTGATGTAAGCTTGTTTTCGTACAAAGTCGTTGTAGTCACTGGAGGACTACAAACAAGTACTTGTTTAATAGTCTCTGTTACAGTGACTATAGCTTGATTACAGTACGACATTTGGTGGAGAGAGAAATCAAAATTTTAGGAATTGAGTGATTATTTATACTCGTTGAATTGTTATGATGTTCATCCCATCTTTAGTAGAAAAATCTTTCTTGGCATTATGCTAGCATCATGACGCTGCAACTACATAATGATGACAGTTGAGTGATTATACTAAATACACCAGGCACATATTACTATGATTAATGATTCGGGATAAAGTGGCATGGTGTCACGCAGTACCTTTTGCTGCACAAAGTATATCTTAAATAGCAGGTAATTCAGCATTGCTGAATTCACATAAGGATATAATCTGACAAGCGCTATGATTTTGTATGGTCATACAAATTACGGATCAAATGTGAGCACAGTGTTAAGCTCCCGAATACTAGAAGCAGATATAACCGCAAGGTCAATGGGCCAAACTATGCGCAGTGTATAGAATCCAGTACCAACTGTCTGTCCTATAGGATAATCGACTCCGACTGCATGTAATGGAAATATAAGTCCTTGATCGGGATTGAACTGATTTATATCATCACACAAAAATGCTGCTTCACCAAGAGTGAAAAATGACCTAACTTCATTCAAGTTAATAGACGAGCTAACTTGCATTATTCTATCGAAAAATCGAGTTGTAGCAAACGTCATTTCTATATAAGCACGCGCCTCGACTAAAACTTTCATACTTCCAGTAGTATTGAACCTTGTAATCGCTGTCATTCGATTGTTTATAAGAACGCTATTAGGTGAAAGAGCGTATTTAGGAAGTGAAGTATATTCCCTGTTAATTAAATAGCTGTCAGTTAGACCTGCATATTGTTCATCTGTAAGGAGATATGTATCCAAGTTAACAACTAATCGTGAAGCGCCAGGGCATGCCACGAGAGATCTAGCAGGTACACTTGAAGATGAACTTGATGAGCTAGAAGAGCTGGAAGAAACAGAAGATGAGCTAGAAGAACTAGAAGAGGAGCTAGATGAGTCACTGGAGGATGAAATAGAAGATGAGGAGCTAGAAGATGAACTATAAGAGCTAGAAAATGAAGATGAAGAAGAGCTAGATGAAGAGCTAGACAATGATGAACTAGAAGAGGAGCTGGAAGTAGATGAAGATGAAGATGAAGATGACGAGAAGCTAGATGAGTCACTGGAGGATGAACTTGAAGTACCAGAAGATGAACTAGAAGATGGGGAGACAGATGACGACGAACTAGATAGACTAGCCGAAGAGCTAGAAAAAGAGCTAGAAGTAGCAGATGATGAAGATGACAAACTAGATAAACTAGATGATGAGAACAAACTAGAAGATAAACTCGATACACTGGATGATGAGCTAGAGTATGATAGTGAGGTAGACAAGCTTGAAGAAGAACTTGATTCAGACGTTAAACTAGATGATAGGCTAGAGTCTGATGATGAGCTCGAGGAGACAGAATTAGATGTAATTGAAGACAATGACATGCTAGATAAACTTGATTCTGACAATGAGCTAGATACACTAAATGTACTTGTAGGTAATAGACTAGGAGATGTAGTTGATGTAGTTGATATAGCTGAAGGTAATACACTGGATGAGAAAGTAGATTGTGTATTTGAAGACAATTCAGAGGAGCTTGTTTTGATAACCGAGGTAGCCATAGCAGATGATGATCGTGAGCATGTTACTGGAAATGAAGTGGGCATAGAACTATTACCATAGCTTGAAGAAGATAAAATTGGCAATGACCATGTACTAGTTGTTGTATCTGAAGCATCTGATGTCCATGTTGGAAGAACTACTCCTTGATTAGTTGAGCTATCAGATAATGTAGATGAGGTTGGATAAGTATAGGCAGAGTCAGTTTGAGAGTTTCTGTCAGAGTTTTCTGGGTAGGAAGTAGTAATAGTTGATATTACAGGAATCTCTACTGTGATTCTTAATTGTACATTCACTGAATAGTGAATAGATATCTCTTCGTACACATTCCAGATGTATACAGTATTAGAAGTAGTTGAAGGTGAAGGCGTATATGTGACTACTGAGGGTGTACAATCATAGCAGTAGAGTCCGGAAACTACACCCGAAGTTGGCTTACAGTTTTTATAATAAGTGGTATAAGTTGCTTGATCTACAGAAGTGAGTCGGTTCTCATATAGAGTGGTAGTAGCCACTAGTGGACTACAAACAAGTACTTGTTTAATCGTCTCTGTTACAGTGACTATAGCTTGATTACAAGCAGTCATTATGGGGGTTCATAAAAATTTCGGAGAATTTGAGGCATTGGACATCTATTTATACTCTTGAATGCCTAAACTGGTAGGTTCAATAATCCGACCGCTAGTCGAAAGAAACCGTTAGATTGGTAGAATATTAAGTTTACATATATTTAGATACATGACGTTGCAATCTGGGATTTAATGCATGGCAGTTGAATAATATTTCTTTAATTCGGTTCCAGAAACTTAATAAACCACTCATACGATAAGCAATCAGTTGTTTAAAATATAAGATATATTACGTAATAAAATTTGGAAATGTTACCGTTGAATGTATACTTTATCAACCAAATTCTCTTCCAATAGTAAAATAAAGATCATAATAACTGTAAATAGTTGATAGATCAAGCAACCAAACTGATCTTTGAGCATAAAGTCCAATATCAATTGGTTCATCTAATTTAGTATGAGTTTGATAATAATGTAAAGGAGAAATCAATCCTTGTGTCTTATTAAATCCATCTTGATTATCACAATAAAATGCAGCATCTCCTAATGCAAAAAATAATTTAAGTTGATTAACATAAACTTCATCTGTAACTTCCATGTAGTCACTATAAAACCTTGATATTGAATTGAATGACATGTATGAACGTGCTTCAATTAAAAGCTTTACATGATCCATATTAGAATCGATGTACATCTCTACTCCTATTCCATTTGGAGGAAGTGTTCCTCTAAAATCACCTACAAATTTTGGAAGTGAAATATACTCTCTGTTTAGTATATATTCATTATTAATTGTTGTATATTGTTCATTTGTGAGAATGTATATATCAGCATTAACAAGAGATGAAGTATGACCAACACAATTTTCAATATAATTTGTAGGTACTATTGTGGGAGATGAGCTAGAACTTGAAAGAGAAAGAGATGAAGAACTGCTAGAGAGTGGAAGAGAAGAACTTGAAGTGGTTGAATCAGAAGATGACAAAGACATTGTAGAAGACACAGTAGAAGAATCAAGTGATGAACTGGAAAAAGTGCTAGAATATGATTGCTCACTAGAAATATTGGAAGAACTTGAAGGTATGTAATCTGAAGACAAACTAGATAATGATAAACTAGAAGAACCAGGTAAAGAAGATATACTAGATAATGAAAAGCTTGTACTTATTGAAGTTGATAGTACAGTAGAATTTGACAAAATAGATGAGATCGATGAGGTAGATTCTGAAGTAGTAAAAGAATATGATGAGTTAAAAGAGCTAAATGAACTTGACCCCAAAGATGATGACATATTCGAGTTGTGAGAAGTAGAGGAAACAGGTAATGATGTTAAAGATGTAACTATACTTGAAACAGAACTTAAACTGTCAAGTGATGAACTTGATCCTTGCGTGACTGAAGATACAGTAGAAGTGTTATATGGTAAACTTGAAGCTGATGATATAGTTGAATCTGAAGATGATAATGTGCTTGAAAGAGAGCTTAAAGTGTCAGATGAAGAGCTTGATAAAGAGATAGAAGAAATATCTATTGAAGTTAAATAAGATGAAATAGATGCAAATGAATCGGAAGAAGTCGATAAGGATGTTGATTCAGACGTGATTGTAGCTGAAGATAAGCTTGAAGTAGATGACGTAAGTTCTGATATACTAAAAGATGAAATGCTAGAGAAACTTGAAGTTGATGACTCAGAAGAAACATATGCAGAAGTAGGTAATACAGCAGATGATTGTGTTGTAGTTGAGATCAATGAGCTATCTGGTAAGGAAGAGTAAGATTGTTGAGATGAAGAAGTAAGTATATGATGAGATGAAGATGATCCTGATATTGGAAGAACTGAGTTAGATAATGAAGAAGTATTGTAATAACGAGTAGATGATCTCAGAGATGTGGTATAGATATTAGAAGTTAAAGTTGTTGATGTTGTAATACTACCGCTAGAACTCCATATTGGTAGAACAGAACTAGAACCAGGTGATGAAGTAGTTGAATGTGAACTGATTTCATCTTCTGGAGTAGTTGTAGGAATGTGAGTAGGATTTGGAATATCGTGCGTGGTTGACCAATCATCGTGATTTTGTGAGGTTGACGTATCATGAACATCCTGCGTAGTTGAAGCATCGCCATGATTATGTGTAGTTGAAACATAATCAGTTATAGTCGTAATAAAAGGAACTTCGGCCGTTATATCCACTCCTATACTATAAGTAAGGTCTATCTCTTGGTATACATTCCATACATATATAACATTATTTGATGTTGTTGAAGCAGGAGGAGGAGTATACGTAATTGATGTAGGTATACACTTATAGCAATACTCTCCTGATACCACACCAGATGTTAAAGAGCAGTCATCATAATAAGTGGTATATATAGGTTTATCTGCTGAAGTGAATAGACTTGTATAAAGAGTTGCAGTAGTTACAGGAGGACTACAAAGAATGATATGTTTAAGAGTCTCTGTAATGATTTCTGTTTCAATGACAGTAGCTATTGAGCACATAGTAAAGAGATGCAAAATATATGCTTGAAGAATGGTACATTGGAAAGGTTTTATATGAATTCATTAGATCGCTATCCACTGGCAGACTGAAACTCTTCCAATCATGGCTTATAGGTGGTATATGCAATAGCAAAATTTTCCCCTGCTGTTTAATAACCCGATGAATAGTAGTGCTAAATACACCCATCACATAAGCTAAAATTCATCTTAGATCCATTTTTTGAAGCTATGCAAGCTGGTAAGCCGTCACCCCATTCACGGGGAGCTTATTAGAAGCTACAATAAGGTTAATCTATGTTACATTTCGTAATAAGCGGCCACCAATTTTTTGTTCTTTCATAGAACGATTTCAAGTGGACAACCGAACAATCAAAAAGGGGTTATAGAATAAATTAAACTTTGAAAAATGGTAAATTAATGTACCTTTTATATGTCGTATCGTGACTTGGAGAGACGTGACAGAGGTCCAGAAAGTTATTATGTAAAAAATTTAAACTGTGTTGACTGTATGAAGTGTGATATTTGATGATTAGTTGATATGTTGATGTGTGATGTGTTGATGTGTTGATATGTTGAAGAGCTGATGTGTGATGTGTGATTTTGTTGATCACCGATGACGTAATGCATCTAATAAATGTGCATCAATATAACAGAAGTAATACAAAATAAAATACAAAATAGAAACACATTTCTAAAGCTTCAACTGAAATAATCTGACATAATTATCAAACTTTATGGAGATATGAAAGTTGGATTGAACTGCTTAAGTTACCCGCACTCGGTGTTGCAAAATCTGGGGTAATGAATTACTGCCTCGGTAATACTTCAACATCGATTACTTTTACATTTATATAAGATCAACGGATTTTCTTTTATTTGATGACTCGGTATTTCGTTAAAGTCTATTTGTTATAGGATAAATAATTCTTACTAATAACCCTTGTTTTGTAAGCTTTAAGGTACTCAAATATCAAGTCAAAAAGAAAGGTGGGGAAATCTATCGAGTATATATATCATCTAAATATACGCAATATAAGCAATACAGAGTAAAATGGTTCACAAAGTTGAGACAATATTTAAGAACGATTTGTTTAAGAATAAAGTAGTATTTTGTACAGGTGGTGCAGGATCTATTTGTAGAGCACAAGTTGAAGCATTAGTTTCACTTGGTGCAAATGCTGTAATTGTTGGTAGAAGAAAAGAAGTTACAGAAAAAGCAGCAAATGAAATTTCAAAGCTTCGTTCTGGTGCAAAAGTACTTGGATTATCAGTTGATGTACGTAGCTTTGAAAGTTTAAAAAATGCTGTAGAAATAACAGTAAAAGAACTTGGAAGTTTAGATATTTTGATCTGTGGTGCTGCAGGTAATTTTCTAGCAACAATTGATCAAATATCAACAAATGCTTTTAGATCTGTTATTGAAATTGATGTATTGGGTTCTTATAATACATTCAAAGCAGCTGTACCTTATCTCTTAAAATCAAAGGGTCAAGTAATATTTGTATCTGCTACTTTACACTACAGAGGATTTCCCTTACAAGCCCATGTTTCTGCAGCAAAAGCAGCAATTGATGCATTATCTAATTCTATTGCAGTAGAATATGGACCACGTGGAATTAGGTCAAATTGTATTGCACCTGGTCCAATTGGTGGTACTGAAGGTCTTGATAGATTACTTCCTGCTGATCTTGTAGAAGCTTCTATTAAACGTATGCCACTTCAAAGGTATGGTACAATTGCTGATATTGCTCAAGCTACTGTATTCTTATGTTCAGATGCTGCTTCTTATATTACAGGAACTGTAATGGTAGTTGATGGTGCTGATTGGCATTTAAATAATACTTTTGCAAAGTATCCTGAAGATATAAGTAATCCTACTGTTTACAATGTATCAGGAACAAAGGAGAAGAATGCTTCAAAATCTAAGATTTAATTATATGAATTGTCATTATTGTTACATAAATTGTCATTTAGTAGATGCATTGTCATTTTGATCTAATGTATTGCCATTCTTATCTAATGCATCGCCATTCTTATCTAATGCATTATCATTCTTACCTAATGCATCGCCAGACTCGATACATACATCAGATACATCTTTAGAGACAATAGATACATCTTTAGTCATATCGTTTGTTACATTAGACTCAATAGACACGCTAGAAATTTCACTACTTAAACTTGGAGTAGTTATAGTCTCTTCCGTAATTACATCTTCAACAACTTCATTAACAGTATCTTCTGTACCTTTGTTATCTTCATCTTTAACATCACCACCTTTGACATCTTTAACATCAACATCACCAACGTTTTTAACGTCTTTAACGTCTTTAACTTCTTCGTCTTTAACTTCACCTTCTTTAAAATCTTCATCTTTAACATTCACCTCATGCTCAACATTCTTACTTTGTACACCTAAATCAATATACTCCTCAGCTCTATCAATCCTTTCACGTTTTGAAGGAACCTCTTCAGTTTCTTCTAAACTACGCTTTCTTTCAATATCATCCAATTGTGTACTTGATAATACTGCCTTGAAACCCATAAGAGATTCCAGATCTTCTTTTTCAGGTTCCTTTTCATCTTTATTCCATTCCGGTGGTTCATGTGTTGTATATATTGAATCTTCAAATATACCAGGAAATGCAAGTTGAATAGTTGATGTATTAGGATCATCTAATGCCTTCTTAGCATCATCATACCTTTGTCCTAATGAACATACCTTAATTTGACTAATTTCATCATGATATTTTGTCATTATATCATTAAAAATTCCTTCTATACTTGATATGTTATCTCCACTGTAACAAGCCTTTACAAGAAAATCAAATAATTCAAGTAAAGCAGAAGAAAGTAGATTGTTTTTGTCCATAAGAGAAAGTGTTAAATTTAATGTGACATTTAAGAACTCAGATTCTCTTATTTTATCAATACTATCTTTATTAAAAGAACCAATTGTATGTCTAAAGGTCCTTAAAGAAGCAGCTGCAAGTTGTTGATATGGAGATTTCAATAAACGACACATAAAAGGCCAAAAATCTGATGATAAAGAAAACTCATATATGTAAACTTTCCTAGTTCTTGCAGAAAGTGAATATAAATCACATAAAAACACAAAATAAGAAACTTCACTAAGTGAAAGATTCTCTAATGATTCATCAGTATATGCAAGCATAGGCTTAAAAAGAATATTCAAAGTATCCACATAAAACTTCAAGAAATTGTCTCTAATTTTAGGATCAATATCAGTAAAATTAATCTCTTCATATGTTGCTAAATCACGAGTAAACATTTGTCTTATAGCTTCAGGTATTTGAGTTTTCATTGAAGCAGAAGGACTTTCAGCAACAGTTGTTACTAATCTAACAAGTAAATCTCTTGCTTCTGTTGAAAAGATAGAATCAGTTGTTTCATTAGAAAATGTACTTAATGTACTTCCAGATGATTCAGATAAAGGCATTAATGCTAATGGTGGAGATAAAGCAATTGTTATATTATCAATAAGAGCCATTATAATTTCTGCACCAGATGAAGATATTGAATGATCTGTATCTTCTATTGCATAATTTAATGCACTATACAATCCACTATGAACGAATTTTGAATACAAATCAACACGTTCCTCAACAGATAAAGATTTAGCAATACTAATGAATTGCATAATAAACTTTATTCCTTCACGTTTCTTTTCAATTGGAGCATCTTCCTTATATAAATTAAATAAAGCAGGTATAAAATATTCAGAAGATTGGATATAAGCAAGTATATCGATTTGATAAAAATAGATTAAAGTAGTAAGAAGAGAAGAAGTACTTTCATCTATTAATCTTACTAAAGCGACATCTTTAAGGTATTGTAAACGGAAAGTTTGAAATATTCTTAAACGGACAGTTTCATCATTAATAGGAACAACTTCTCTAAATTGAGCAGTTTTTGACATAAAATCTCTATGAGAAGTCCTTTGAGTTGGATATTCAGTATCGTATTCCAATATACCTAATATATCAATAAATATATCATCATGTATAAGTTTTTCAACTAATTGACTATCATTTAACATTATGATAGATTTAAGAAGATGATTTAATTGAAAAAGAGGATCAAAATGTCTTGAGATATCTTGATCATCTTCATTTAATAAAGATTCAGCAAGTGTAAATAATTCTATTATCTTTGTAAGATAATCTGATTTTATGAAATATTCAACAAGAGAATCTCTACCCATTTGAGAAGTTGAAGTTGTATCAATAATTCTACTTATACTTAATATATCATTAAGTGTAGGTTCTGGAGGAAATGATTTAATAGGTTGAAGAACAACAGCTTCATCAGAATCAGGATAAACACCAAAGAATTTTTGAACAGTATAGATATATTCAGAAATTTCATCACAACCTTCGATCTCTTGAAAACTTAAAGCCAAATCTACACCATTTGGATTTGTCCAAACAATCAAAGTTTCATCTTGTTTTTGGTATTGAACTTCTTTAAAAATTTTAAGTTTAACAATAATATTGTCAGGTTCAGATTCACTATGAACAACAATAAATGCATCATCTTGTACTATATCACCAGTACAAAATCCAGTACCGCGATCTTGCCAAACACCAGTAACAAGTTCATATAATTTAACTCTTCGTCCATCTTTAGGGACACATAAATTTGACATTATAAGAAACCAAATATGTTTGATGCAGTTGATGCAGTTGATATTTTCGAAGTATCGATAATAAACAAAAAACTGAGTCTCTATTTGTACTTTTTTGAACCTTTTTTCTATTTAAAAATAAAAAGAATTAAAACACCAATAAAAAGAAGTAAAATAATCAATAAAAAAAGGGGCAAATAATCAATTTAATTGATTAAATTGGATGTATTGAAAAATATTTGTTTGTGTATGTGTGTAAGTGTAAGTGTGTAAGTTGGTGTTATGAACGACCGTGCACGACCGTGAAATAATGATTTGTAATCAAACATATGCAAAGACATAAAATAAACACACAAACACATACAATAAACTTTAATTATTTCGATTCAATCCTTTTTTTAATAATAAATCACGTAACTCTTTTGCAGGTCTTGCAGTACCATTTGTGTCCTTTCCACATATAAAACAAGATGTCTTCTTTTTGCTTCTATTCAAAAAACACTTTTGACAATAATAATGACCACAATTAGTAACAATTGGTGATTTATATTCCTTTTTACATAATACACAATTAAATGGTATATCAGGTTCATTTGAATTGTGAGTATCAGTCTTGTAAGCTTTAACAAATTTATCCCAGTCATTATCTAATTGCCACCCAGCTTTATAAACTTCTCTTGAATGTAAGAATTTACAGTTATCACCATAACCACAAAATCCAGTTAATTTGTATTCTTTACATACATCAGGTTGATAATCGATGATATTAGTGAGATCAATGTTAGAAGGTTGAGGTTTGATTTGGATGTTACTTGAACGTTTTTCATATGTATCTCGATCGTTTTTGTGTTTATCGTAGTCATTTGTATGTTTATCGTAGTCGTTTCTATGATTATCATGGTCATTCGCAATCTTAGTGGTATCTGTATGTCTGTCGTACAAGTCACTTACGTTACTTGTATTGTTGTCACTTGTACTCTTAGTAGTATTTGTACGCTTTTGGTTCAAATCACTTACCTGACTTGTACTCTTGCTATACCTCTTCCTTTTCACTAAATCTAATACACTTTCATCTAATACACTCTCATCTGTTACACCCTCATCCGTTACACCCTCACTTATTACACTTCTTACAGTTATACAATCTTGACCTCTTTTCTTCCTCTTTTTAAAGCCAATTTCTGACATAATAAAAATTAATACAAAAACAATTAATTACTTATAATTAATACAAATACTCAAACAAATCAATAATTATGTAAGAAGTTAAGTAGAAATCAGTAGTAATAAAAAACCTTAATAGGGCTATCTCAAATCTTGATCTACCTCTTCAGCAACTTCAAGATGTGATAAATCTCCCATAATTTTCACTTTACCTACCAATTTACCATCATTTGTCCTTTCAGCATTTAATATTGTAACTGATGTATTACCAGGTACTCTTATACCTGAATCAGGAAACTCTAAATCAAATTTTCCACTATTAACAAGCATTGCTAATAACTTATTTATAACACCTCCATGAGTTACAATAGCAATCTTTTTATCGATCTTATTTATTTCCCATAATTCATCTTTACTAATAATATTATCCCAAAATTTCCATAATCTATCTTCCATTTCATCTTTACTTTCACCAATATCATGTACTGTCATATTATGATTAGCTAACCATGATCTAGCTTTATCAATATGTAAGCCTTGAATTTCTCCCATAAACCTTTCTCTAATACTTGATGTAAATTCAACTTTTTCAATAATCTCTTTAAAAACAATTTCTGTTGTTTCTTTACAACGTTTTAAATCGCTAGAAAACACTTTATCAATTTCAATTTTTTTCATTCTTGAATGACATTTTCTTGCTTGATTTTTACCTTTTTCATTCAATTCTGTATCCATTTGTCCTTGATAAATTCTTCTTCTATTTGCGTCAGTTTCTCCATGTCTAATAATATAAATTTCCATTTCTATTTAACTGATATCGTTAATGGTAGTGTAAAGGGAGAGTTATGCTAACTATGGGATAATTTAGATTCACATAACGTATACAAGTAGTATACAAGCATAACTTAAGTATACAAAATAACTTAAGTATACAAAATAACACGTTATAATCGATTACAGTATATAATTATTTGTGTATATTGAACACATATACTTGTATACAATTGTGTACACGTATACACCTCAGCGTATACGTGTTCGTATGTGAATTTACAACTTCCTACCCGTGAAATAATAATACATATTATCAACAAGCGTATCAAGACCATATGGATAATACGTCCACATAGTCCAGCTACAAAACGCAAATAACAATAATATCACACAATCTATTATGTTAGTAAATATACTCATATTTCTCAAACACTATACTTACTCGTCACTTGTTTCTCTTCCTTTGTAAACATATAATAAGGTGTAAGCATATAATAATTATATGCTACAAGCCTTACCCTATCAATAGGTGACCTCTTAGGTTTTTTAACAAGATCTTCTTTATCCATTATTGATGTAGTTGTAAATGGTAAGTTCTTGAACTGAACACGCAAATATTCAATATTTTAAAAAGGGTAGGGTAAATAGCGAAACAAATAAATTATACCTACATTTATGTCATGAATGCTTTAAATTCTGCACCAGTTCATAGCCTTGACTCTTATGAACTCTTTATATTATACTCCATTTCTTCAAAGAAGCTCATTAGGGCTTAAATCTGTTTTAATTAAGAAACCTACTTATTTTTCTACTTCTTTATTTTTATACAAAAAGCCACAATTACCTCCAAGGCCTAGAACTGTACAAGAGGCTGATATAGAAGAGTCCTTTATAAAAGGTAGTGGTCCTGGTGGTCAAGCAATTAATAAAACAAACAGTAAAGTGCAGTTAAAGCATAAACCCACCGGAATTATAATTAATTGTCAATATTCAAGATCAAGAGAAGAAAATCGCAGAATTGCAAGGTACAAACTTGCTGACGCTTTAGATCAACATTATAATAAAGATTCAAGTAGGTCTGCTATTGTTTCTGATTTGAAAAGAAAACGTAAAGAAAAGGCATCACAGAAATCATTAAAAAGGGTAAAACAAAAGGAACTTGAACGTCTTGATTCAACAGATTTGGATCCTGAATTAAAGGCAAAAATACTTGCAAAATTGAACAATGAACCTTCAAGATC
Source organism: Tortispora sangerardonensis (assembly GCA_030566855.1). Classification (NCBI taxonomy): domain Eukaryota; kingdom Fungi; phylum Ascomycota; class Trigonopsidomycetes; order Trigonopsidales; family Trigonopsidaceae; genus Tortispora; species Tortispora sangerardonensis. The sequence continues at coordinate 34,058 of JAKUBJ010000040.1, read as the reverse complement.
CTGATTCATTAACTGAATCTGTCACTAATGGTACATCTACAAGGAATAAATTTACAAACACTTCACATACATCTACTTATACTTCTAATTCATATACAAACACTTCACATATTCCTGAATATATAGACCTGCAAGCATTTCATATAGAACTTGATTTATGGTTTGCTTCTTCAGATACAGGATCTATTAATCAAATTATTGCTAATTCAAAAATTGTACTTTCAACTTTATACCCTAACTCAAATTGGGCTTCTGCAAATGACTCAGATCGTAAATCAATTCTTGACACTTTATCTGGTCTATGTAATGCTGGCTTAAAAGAATCAAATGAATCCTTACAAACAATATCAAGTATTATGCTTGGTTTACATGATACTCGTGAAAATGGTACTGATATAAACAGAACTTCAAATTCAATTCTACAGGTAGTTAAATTCTGCTCAGAATCACATAACTTTATATCTGATATGATAGAAGTACTTACAAAATATTCTCCTTCTGTACTTGGTATGTCAACTCTTAATGACCCTAAAGTTATACCTATCACTGAATATAATCTAATTAAAGGAAATATCTTTTGTGCTCTTACAATCCTTTATATTATTTTCCAAGTGTTTTTACATCAAAACAAACCAATACCCTTGAGATATAGACGTTTGGCTTCTCAAGCTTTGATTCGTATATTCACTATAATGTCTGAAGCTTGTACATTATCTGAAATTGATTTACCTTTACCTCAAGTTTATTTACTTTCTTATACACTTACATTAAGTGCATTTGGAAGGTACTCTGCATTATCTGATTCTCGTGATGTTTTAAACAAACTTAATGGATATAGAAAACCTAATAGACCTCAGAATGCTTCTCCTTATGCATATGAAGCCTTTAGATGTCAAATACAAAGAAAATTTCCTCTTTATATTCCTCCGAAATCTTTACTTCCTGATGGTGTTGATGATGTATGGCCTCCATGGGTTCCTACTGCTCAATTAACACCAGCTTTTGATGGTCTTCCTATACCTATGAAACATGTTTCTTCATATGAATATAGAACTAATGATTCTATTTCAGATGGACATAAATCAAGAAAAGCTGTTTTTCAAACAAGTCAAATGTACCCTTTTTTATTTTTAGGAGATCAAGATGCTCCTTCTGCAATTTTAGAAGGTTGTGATTTATTCTCTTCTTCAATGAATATTTCTGCTTCTCAAGCACAATTATTTAAAGAAAAAGAATGGTATGTTGCATGGTGTAAAACAAAATGGCCAAGCATTACAGATTATATTAAATCAAATTTTCAAGAATCTTCTAAGAGTAGCAGCTCTGAATGCAATGATGATGAACTTAGAATCACTTTAGAACTTGTTGAAGATTTTTATTCAAAAGTTGTACGTTTACTTCCTTCTGCAGTTGCTATGATACTTGATTCTTTAATAACATTTTTTCAAATATCTGATTCAGAAGAAGTTACAAAATCGGCAAATGATAATATACCATCACCAAATGCAGGTGATATTTTAAGATCAAGAGATCTTACTTTAAGGTCTATTACAGGTACACTTCTTTTACTGTTGAAATGGTTTAAAAGGTCACATATAATGAAATATGAATATTTTTCAATGCTTCTTCATGACTCTAGGTTTGTTCGTATAACACTTCAAGGTATATTGAAACAACCACCAACTGAGTATTTAAAAATAACTGAAACTTTGAATTCAGCATGGATATCATATATATATGCAGATTTAAAGACAAATAATCCTGATGAGTTTCTTGATTTAATGACACCTCCTTCTAATGATGGACAATATTCTTGGTTAAGACTTTACTGGACAGCTAACAGTTTAAGGATTATACAAATGCTTTTGAAGAATAAGCCATATAGAATATTAAGTTTAATACAAACAAAGACTGATTATCTTAGTCAATTGAATGTATTTTTAATGCTTGATAATAGCCTTATTCGAAAATATGCATTAAAGATCTTTAAATCACATATGCCATTTATGAGTAGAAAATGGAGACATACTAATATGTCAATTATTACTGATATTTATTGCAATTGTGATCAATCTTTAGGAGATATATGGCTTGCTTTTCTTGATGTTCATTCAGAAGAAGATATGAAGATTTTATATAATAATTATGAGTTAATGGTTCGTCAACTTGCTTATTTTTATCATGGAAGATTATATTATGAACAAACAAGACATGCAATTTCAATATAAGGGTATAGTGATATTTGTTGCATAAAATAAATCTGCGTGATGTATTGCCTAATTGGGATGGTTCAGTTAATTTTTATAAAGATTTTTTAAGAGTAGTTTTTGTGGTGTTTCCGGGTAACTTTTATGTTTTTACCTTCACATATATCACTTTATCACTCTATCCCCTCTTTGTCTTTACCACAATGTACGCGTACGGTGAAGCAAGTCAAAAGCGTAGAAGAGATGATGATGAAGGTGATGGAGATAATTTATTTAGAAATGGAGATAATTCAAGAGATCATAGACAAAGACGTAGAATTGTACATCCAAAGAAACCATATTGGAGAACAGCAAAAGGAAGACTATGTAGAGAATTTTCAGCAATTGGTGATTCAGAAACAGATCGTGAAGAACAAATATTAAGATTAGCAAATGATGTTGCTATGGATTTATTATTGCCTGAAATTGCTGATGATATGGTGAAATTTGTGTTTACTGTATGTAAAGAACAACCCTTTAGAATTCCTATAATTGGAGTTGTTTTATCTTCAGCTTCAAAAAGAGATCCTCGTGTTAAAGAAGTTATGGTTAAAGAATTAGGTATTAAGATTTCAGAGGCTTTAATTCTTGGAAATTGGATTGATGTTAAAGTTTATTTACGTCTTGCTACTCAATTACAACAATCACTTATAACAGTTGAATCAGTTCTTGAAATTCTTGAAAAAATTGCTCGATTAGGTTTAATTGAGACTAATGAACCTTTGTTACGTCAAATCGCTTATACTGTATTGATTACTCTTCCTTATATGAAGTTTACGGAATCAGATGGGATAAATTTAGAAGATTATTCTAGTAAGATTAAAGAGATATTTGGTATTGTTAAATCATACTCTTTAGATGACAGTACAGAAGTTTATAAATTACTTACACCATATGTGAAAAGTGTTGAGGAAAATTCTACATATGAGAGTCCATTTGTTGATGTTTTAACTAATCTTCAAAAGCAATTGGAAAAACTTGAAGATTCTTTATTTTATGCTGAAGATATTGTACCATTTGGATTTATTAATTCTGATGATTTGTATTCTGATACAAGAGAACAATTGATAGTACCTAATTTTCCAGAAAAAATTGTATTAAAACAAGGACATGAAATTATTTCTCCAGATATTGTATTTCGAGTATTTGCACCTCAAATTATTGATACTACACCTAATTTGGATGATATTTCAAGTACGATTTTACGTGATAATGCAGTTGATGTTATTGAAAGATTAGATTTTAATCGTGTTGAAGTTTCACGTCTTCTTACATTATTAGATTTATTCTTTAATAGGAAGAAATTTGCACCACCTGGAGCAGCATTAGATTCTTTAACTCAAGAAGGACCAAGTTGGAAAATTGAAGATTTTGCAGTTGATACAATTTTTAATCTTCTTTTTAGACTTCCTAAAAGTATTGATTTACCTGTTTATTATCATGCATTATTAATTGAATTATGTATGTTAGCACCTTCAGCAATTGCACCTGTATTTGGACGTGTAATTAGAGCATTTTATAATCATTTACATTGTTTAGATATTGATACATTTATGCGTTTTGTTAGTTGGTTTGGTCATCATTTAAGTAATTTTGCTTTTACTTGGAAATGGTCTGAATGGACTGAATCTTTACAATTAGATGAGTTCCATCCAAGACATATTGCTATCAGAGAGATTATTTTACGTGAAACAAGGTTAAGTTTTCCTCAACGTATTTCAGAAACACTTCCTGAAGAATTTGCACATTTTGTTAAAGATGTACCTGATTTTGTATATCCTTATGAAACTGATGATTATATTCTAAAGGAAGAAGGAGCTCAAGTTCATGAAGCAATTAGAAGTAGAAAGGAGTATACTGAAGTTCAGCCTATTTTTGATGCTATAAAGGAAAAGATATCAGCTACTGTTTCAGACGAATCATGTGAAGTAGTACTTATTCGTATGATTACAGCATCTATTTGTTTCTTAGGATCTAGATCACTTACACATGCTAATAATTGGATTGAACGTAGTTTGAATGTTTTAACTAACGTTGTTGGTACATCTACAGTTAACAAGATTGAAGTTGTTAATGAAGTGATGAAATTTTGGAAACATTCACCTTCAGTTGGATTACAAATTGTTGAAAAGATGTTGAATTTTGGTGTAGTTGATTACCAATCAGTTATATACTGGATTTATGGTCATTCTGAGGAGTATGAGTATAGTGATGTACGTGAGATACAACTTCATGGATCTCAATTAATTGGATCATTGCATGTATTTGAGTTTATTAACAGAGCACTTACTAATTTGAGTAAAAGTGATGCACAGGTGATACTTTTGTATATTGTTAAGGATACAGTTGTAGCAGTTGCTAATGAGAGTGATGAATGGGTTAAATGGTGGAGGATGAATCATTTAAGGTCACTTGCAAGGACATTCTGTTATGAATTTGTTGGATTAGAGGTAGAAGTTAATGGAGATATTAAAGATATTATTGAATCTGCTGAGGTTTATGCCAGTAGACGAGAGGTTGAAGAAGTTGAAACGCCTAGGGGGGATGTTGTTGAAGATGACAAAGAGAATGTAGATGTTGTTGTTGAAGATGTCAAAGAGAATGTACAGGATGTAGATGTTGTTGAAGATGTCAAAGAGAATTTACAGGATGTAGATGTTGTTGAAGATGTACAAGATGTTCAAGAGACTGTTAAGGATGTTGTTGAAGATGTTAAAGAGACTGTTAAGGATGTAGATGTTGTTGTTGAAGATGTACAAGGTACATAGTCTATATGTGCAGCGTGCACATATAGACTACGTGCTCGAAACATTATGCCTAATCGATTGTGCAGTTAAATCAATTGGTTCAACAGATGATGACATTGCAGCATCAGAAGAAACAGGTCTAACAGCAGGAGATTGTGCAGCAGAATTTGTATATGAAAAAGGAAAAGGATCTAAAGAAGGAGAAGAAGAAGACATTGAATTCAAAAAAATAGGTCTTGAAGAATAACTTAAAGATTGTTGTCTTGTATTTTTACTTCTTGGCCACATTGAAGGCAATACGATTTGTTGAAAACGTGGTTGTACACATCTTTCATTAAACCATTTCTTAATTCTTGATTCAACAATTTGTGATATTTTTGGAATATCTTGAAGTCTTGATCTTGAACCAATTAAAGATGTTATATTAAATTCCATTCTATAATCAGGTGTAAATGAGAATGTAAATGCTGTTTTACCTTCTTCAGTTGATGGACGGAATGATACAGTTAAAGTTCCTGATAATCTTGTAAGAGTAACATTTAATGAAATAGGTAAAGAAGCAACAAAAGGTGATGGAAAATTAAGTACAAGTTTTGTTTCAATTCCAAGTGTTATACTGTCAATTAAATCAACATCCATTTGTGCCTCAAGTTGAGAAGAATCATCTTGACATGGTGAAATCCTACAATTAGTCAATATAGGGAAATCATCACCAATAAACAAATCTGTGACTTTAATTTGATCAATAAATGAAGGTAACATATCATCATCATTTAAGATCTTATTCATAAGTTTAAGTATATTATTATCAGATTGAGCATCATCTCTTAATTTCGATAAACTTTGTGCTAAAAGTACATTCAACCAATCCAATGATTCTGGTGTATGTTCATTCACATTATAATAAGTTTTATCTAGAATATCAGAAGCAGTCATTTTAGGTGATTTTCTTAAAGTTGATGGTTGTGATGATCCTGGTGGTTGTATAGATATTGAATCTGCATCACTTGATCCATTTTGTGTATCTTTTGTTTCTATTTCTTTCTCATCGGAATTAACTGTCGATCCTTTAAAGGGAAAATAAAGTGTTGATCCAATCTCAAATGAAGGTAATGAAGGAATCAAATACCTTAGAAATGATGGTGTAGTATCTGGTGGATCATCAGAAAATACAAAGAATCTTACAAAGGCTATTACTAATACAACAATTGAAAGTTGTCCAATAATAAGACCTCCTGTGAAATACCAAACGCATGATTTACAAACACATTCTTCCATCCTTTGTATATATGTGTTTGTAGCGTATATCTTACTCTCTGTGTATCTTACTCAGTATAATCTTACTCTACGTATGGGACAACGGTTTAACTTCATTGTGTGAATCTAAGTTACCCTCCCTCTATGTTAAATTTTCACTTCACCATCTCGAGAACTTCACCATTCATTCAACACTTATACATATATAAATAATGGCTTTTGCTTTATCATTATCTGAAGAAACAAGAGTAAGTATTAGCGAACAGATTATATTAGATTAATTTGTAACAATGACGTCATAAGATACATTACTAACATCATTAGGAACGTATGGCCCGTTTATGGGATCTCAGCAGAATTGCTCTTCATTATGGATGGGTACCATTTGTTTTATACCTTGGATGGAGAGGATCTGCTACAAAGCCTAACTTGTTTAGAATTCTTTCACCATTTACTGTTTAGGTGAAAGACTTGATGTATATACTAAAATCATTCTAACATGTAACGTATCATTAAATATAATAGATATATGATCTAGAATTGACGTAGAATTGATGTATAATATATAAGTATGTAGTTACGTATGATGATTAACTTAACCGGTTATGATGATTAACACATGGCATATAGTAGACATATAGTAGACGTATATGTATGTAGTTTTCTACATAGTATAGTGTGCATGTACGTACATTCACACTACACACAATGGAAAGTTCTGCAGGCAGTATACTTTCCTCATTCAATCCTTCAACTCTTGCTGGTTTAATCGCTGGTATCGCTACTACCCTAATAGTTCATCCATTAGATCTATTAAAAGTAAGACTACAAGTATCTCCTACAAAATCTTCATTACCACCAAAATACATAGACGTCTACAAATCATCAATACAATATGGTCTTTTTAAAGGTCTTTATAGAGGTGTTACACTTAATATCTTTGCAAATGCATCATCTTGGTCACTTTATTTCTCTTTTTATAATTACTTAAAATCATTAAACCTTGAAAATACAACTTTTACTTACTTTTCAAGTTCTGCGATCTCTGGTCTTTCAGTATCTTTTTTAACAAACCCTCTTTGGGTTATAAAGACAAGAATATTAGGTTCTACTGCTTCTTCAAATACATTTTCAAGTCCTTTAAATGTATTATTAAATTTATATAAATCTGAAGGTTTACCTGGATTTTGGAAAGGTTATATGACATCAATCTTTGGTGTAATGCAAGCTTCTTTACAATTCACTTTTTATGAACATTTTAAACTTTATAGATCTTCAATTACAAAGGATCATAAATTATCAACTATCGATTATTTACTTATGTCTGCTTCTTCAAAAATTTTAGCTTCTTCAATCACTTATCCTTATCAAGTCGTACGTGCAAGAATTCAATATGATACTTCAATTACTCCTTTAAAGGGAAGAATGGTATCTTTAATTTCAAATATATACAAATCTCATGGTTTATCTGGCTTTTATAGAGGTATGGGTCCAAACATTATACGTGTTCTACCTGCTACTTGTATTACTTTTGTTGTATATGAACATTCAATATTATACCTCACAAGTTTACCTTCATAAAGATGACTTTTCGCATTTCATAAAGATGACTTTTTCATATTTCATCTAAATTGATCTCAACAAGATCCATAAAGTTTAAATCAAACTCTGTGTCACTCTCTTCAATTCCTGCATAAAAACTTTCAACCATAGCACTTAACCTTTCAAGCTCTTCAGAATTATTACGTTCATTAGATGCTTCTTCTTTTTCTTTTTCTTTTTCTTCTTTCTCTGCTGCTTCACGTGCTTTCTTTTTAGTTTCAAGTTCTTCAGTAGTTGGCATCTCAAATGATTGTCTTTCAAAATTAATAGCAAAATCTTCTGCCATATTAATAACCATCTCTGTTGGTTCCATTGATTCAACATGGTTTCTTGAATTATTAAGACTATTAACAATTTCTTCAGATATAGGATCTTCTATAATTGTTTCATTAGATGCACTGTTTGAATCATTAGATCTTTCTGGTGATATGTGTTGTCCTTGAAATACTTCTTGTCTTGGTTGAATAAATTGAACTCTTGGTTGACCATTTTGCATTTGCTGACTAGGTTGACTAGTATGACCATTCATTTGCATAGGCATTCCTGGAAACTGCATTGGCATTCCCATATTCTGTGAATTCTGCATTGGTCCTTGAAATTGTTGCATAGGTACTGGAAACTGCATAGCCATTCCCATATTTGATACATTCTGCATAGGCATTCCTTGAAATTGCATTGGTCCTTGAAATTGCATTGGCATACCCATTTGTACATTCTGCACAGGTACACCTTGAAATTGCATTGGATTTTGAAACTGTTGCATTTGACCTTGAAATTGCATAGGCATCCCCATATTTTGGACATTTTGCATGTTTCTTTGTTGATCTTGAGACATAGGCGACAATGCTGAAAGAGAAGATGAAGGAGATCCATTATTAATTTGTTGAGTATTTGGATCTTGTTGCATCATATGAGACATTTGCATATGTTGACCTTGCTGAGCCTGAGCCTGTTGTATATGTTGGCCTTGCATTTGCATATGTTGGCCTTGTTGACCTTGCATTTGCATCTGTTGTAATTGCATTGGATGCATTTGTTGCATTTGCATTTGCATTTGCTGCATTTGAAACATATGTAATTGTTGCATATTCTCTTGCTGTAAACGCAATTGATACTCTCTATACATATTAAGATGCTGTTGAATTCTTAACCTTTGTTGAGGTGTGAAATAAACTTGTTCATCTCCAGCCATCATACCTTCAGGAGCAACAAGAATTTGAGCACCATTACCATCAACTGCATGAATTGGATTCAATTGTGTTAAAGGCCTTGGTTGTTCTAAATTAGTGTTCTCATTAACTCCAGGTAAAGGAATAACAGGATTATTTTGTCCAAAATACTGTGTCATGACTTGAATTTCAGTTGGTGTAATACTGCCAAAAATGCTATAAACAAAATCATTCTCAATACTGCAATGTTTTTGAAATGATGTTAAGAATGAACTCTTTGATCCAACATTATCAGGAATAAGCAGTACTTTTTCACCTGAATGATCATTCAAAAGATATTTCATAAGCTTACATTCTTCATCAGAAATGTCTAATTTTGTCAAATCTTGTTTACCAGAACTGGAACTGAAATCCAAGTATGCAGTACGATTTGCCATTGGCACAACAGAAACTTTAATATCTGCAAATTTCTCTTTCATTGTAATGATTTTAGTAAGAACTCTGGTATTGGTTCCTCTAACAGTGATATTTCCTAATTTCAAAGAACTAATGTGTGCCATTTTTGAATTGTTATTATTAATAACCAATTTGGGCTGTTTTCTTTTTTTCTTAGAAGTTTCTTCCTGTTGACAAGCTTTCTTCTTACCACGACAACGTTTACGTTTCTTTGGTTTTTCAATTGATTCAATTTCTTTCTTAAAACTTCCTTTAGGACGTCCTCTACCACGTTTAAATGGAGGTGAATCAAACTCAGCTTTAACTGTATCAAAGTCAGCGTTAACTGCATCAAGTCTAAGCTTATCAATTGAATCAACGTTAACTGTATCAAGTCCAAGCTTATCAACTAAGTCAGCGTTAACTAAATCAAGTCTAAGCTTATCAATTGAATCAGCATTAACTGTATCAACATCAACTGCATCAAGTCTAATCTCATCAACTAAGTCATCATTACCTGCATTAATTGTACTAATTGATTCGTTTGCATCCTTTAGAACATTATAACTCTTATCAATTGATGATTTATCACTAAACAATTGAGTCATATAATACTCAATATCAGAAGAAGATGTTTGACCAGTATTACGATTCAATCTTTGAGGACTTGCAAATGCAGATGATTGTCTAGAATATGGTGATTCAGATGCTGATACAAGTACTGGTGTACCTTCAACAGATGCTAATACAGACATATTGTCATTAGTAATCAAAGTTGGATCAACAGTATTCAAATTAGCTTGCTCATTAAGTTCATTCTCAATAGTAGCAAGTCTTTCAAAAATATTTCCAAGACTAAAAGATCTTTCTTCTTCAGTTAGCTCAATTCTACTGAATGTAGGATTCTCAGTCTCATAATTAGGAGATCCTAAACCCGCATCTTCTATGAACTCTTTCAAACTGAATTCAGGGTTGGTGTTCTTTGAATCCATTCTTCAAAAACTGCTTGTTTATTTCCTTTTTATGTGCTCAAAATTATTGTTTCTTAATAACTCGTTCTGATCAGATAGGAAACTTTGCAATCCAAAAACTTGCTGGCAGTCCCCAAAAACTGGCCTCTCCTTATATTCTTTTCTGATTTCCCAAATAGGAAATTGGTTCTTTTTTTTATTTAATTCAACTTCAAGCAAACAAGTTTAGGGGCTCTCTATTTGTATGGACAATCCTTCTTTTTTTCTCTTGGTACTGGTCCCTAATATCGTGCACATCAATGCGCGCATGTGCCTCTATCAAAATAGAGTTTCCTCACATTTTCACTCTATCTTAACTAACCATTACTACATTGATCTATACTCTCATATTATTATAACAATAATTTAAACATCATATAATCCATCAATTGTAAGTAGTTTTACAACATATATTTATAGTATGGTAAACAAAGAAATCTTGATCTTGGGGTTCTACGTCACTAAACCTTAATTTGTTAATGATCGACGGACACTACGATTCGATCTATCTCTTTAATTGGTTGTTGTTATGAATTCAAGGCATATAAACTAACCGATATACAATTAACTTACATATGGATATACAATTCAATGTATATTGTCCAAAATAAGAAATACTTTATTATCAAAATACATATTGATATTCTATTTATGTAAGAATAGATACAAATTTAGGGTCCTCGAGATCCTAGTTTTTCTTTGGATACTGTTACATTCTCAAGAGTACTCTTGATTGAAGAAGAAAAATAAATATAGTACACAAACGGCAACGCAGAAGTAAATCCAACTCATAACCTGTTAACATCAAAAGCTTATATGGAAACTGTCAAAGCTTCCCATAAACTAACGTCTGTTATCAACATACGTATATCTCCAAATACGTGCTCTATAATCACCAGATCCTGTAGCAAAAAGACGATCAGAAGGTGAAGGAGCAACTGAAATAACAGAATTTTTATGACCTTGTAAAATAAATTGATTTTGTCCAGTATGAGGATCCCAAAACTGTACACATCTATCTTTACTACCTGAGAATACCCATTGTCCATCTGGTGTAAGAGCTACTGATAAAACAAAATCATTATGTCCTGTAAATGTCCTTGAGCATACACCTCCCTTATGAACAGGAAGTCCTCTAGCTGATTGAAGCTCCCAAAGCTTTATAGTCTTATCTAATGATCCAGAAACTAAATCTTTTCCATTAGGTGCAAATGCAACAGAATATACTGAATTCAAATGTCCACCAGGTGCCTCTAAACGCTCTACTAAAAGTCCAGAATTTGCATCCCATATACGAACTGAATTATCTAATGATCCCGCCGCAATAAATCTTCCATCAGGACTAACTGCAACTGTTGTAACACCATCTTCAATTGTTAAAGTTAAAATACATTGTCCATTATCAAGATCCCACATTCGAACGGTTCTGTCTCCAGATCCAGATGCAATACGTCTTCCATCTTGTGCAAAATCTAATGAATAAATATCTTGTTCATGTCCTTTAAATATATTCTTAATCGTTTTGCTTTTTATATTCCATACACGAATTTGCTTATCTTCAGCTCCTGTAGCTAAATATCGTCCATCAGGTGAAAAACATACAGAGCGAATGTAAAGATCTCCTTCACGTTCACTACTTTCATCTCTTAAAATACATACTCTTTGACCTGTTTGAACATCAAAGATTTGAGCTGACCTGTTACATCCTGTAGCAACAAATTTACCGTCTGCACTAAACCTCACACAACATACTACTGATGTATGCTCTAAAGTATGAACAAGATTAACATCTAAAATCCTAGGTGCTTGAGGATTATACATAACATACCAGTCTCCTTCTTGTTTTTTATAAATACTCTCCTGGTCTTGATCAGGTACTAAATCAGGCATAGGTTCATCTGTTCTAGTCTGCTGAAATCCTGCTCTAGCACCACTCTTAACAACTGCAGTACTACCAGCTGCTTCAGGATGCTGTTGACCTTGCTGTGCTTGCGGTGCTTGACCAGGAGGTGCATGATTGCTACCATATCCATTATAATAAGAATCAGGTTGACTTTGAGGAGGTTGTGGAGAAGAAGGAGTTTGAGACTGTTGAGTAGGCTGTTGCTGTGGCTGCTTCTGTTGAGGAGTAAGAGAGGGTTGTGAAATTACATTAGGCTGTTGAAGTTGCAATGGCTGTTGAGGATGCGAAATAGGTGTTCTTGATTGCGCAGGAGGTTGGCTTGCAGGAGATTGCTGAGGTTGGTTCTGTTGTTGAGCAGGAGATTGCTGCTGTTGAGGTTGTTGAGGCTGGGGCTGTCCAGATGGATCAGATTGTCCAGACATTATACCACCAAAAACATTACCAGAATGAGTTAATACAGGAGGATGATTAACTGAAGGGTTTTGTGGATGGTTTACAGTACTGTGAGAAACAGTCGCAGTTCTAGAAGCATCTAATTCACGTTTTAAATGAGTAACTTCTTCTTCATAATGTTCCTTCATTTTTCTGTGAGCTACTTCTAAGTCATAAATAGTTTGACGAATTTGTTGTATTTCATGAGTTTGTTGAGAATACTTATGATCGAATTCATCTTTATGCATTCTAAATACAGATGCTTCAGAAGTGATATTATCGATTTCATGCTTCATTGCATCTAACAATTCAGTTAGACGTTGTCCTGGAGGAGCAGGATGTAATATTTGACGAGGATAAGACATTTTAAATCAATAGTGGCAATTTAAATAAATAATCAAAGTATGAAAAAACCCACAATCGATTTATAAAACTTCTTCAATAAAAACTCGATAAAGCAAAAATGTATCGAAACTTGAAAGTCTCCAAAACTGGGAAAAAAAAGAAGGGGTGTTGGAATTGCGATAGAAAATCGAAATAAGAAAATTATCTGAATAGAATATCGAAAGCAGATAACTACAAAGAAAAAAGAGAAGTAAAAAAAAAGATAGCTAACGACAAAAACAGGAAAAAAGGGGGGTGTTGTAGATGGAAAAAGACGGGTCGAAAGTGGAAAAACCAGAAAGAATCGAAATAATAGGGGAGTGGTTTTTTAGTTTTTTTTCTTGTTTAGAGGGGCTGGCAAGGCGATATTTTGAAGTGACCAAAAAAAGAAAATACGTGTAAACAAGTAAATACGTACAATTGCAAAGGCAAGAATAGAAAAAAAATTATCAAAATAAAGGTACCAAAATGAACAAAACAATGATGGCAAAAATATATGATAATGATTGCAAAATAATGAAAGGATAAAGGGGGGGGAAATAAAAAAGATAAAGCGGAAAAAGGAAGAGTTAAATAAGAAGATACGTTTAATATAAGTGGGTTGATAGAAATAGATGAAAGTGTTGATGGGAAAAAAGGGCAAAGCTAAATAAGTAAAAGGGTTATTAACTTTAAATGATGATTATACTTTTTTTGAAATAAATCTTACGTATCCTATATATCTCGCAGCAAGAACGTTCACTGATTTAATTTTCCTTTTATGGAAATAAAGTTTTTATTCAATTTTGAATTTATTCATGATTAGAAAAAGAATGTGTCATAGCAATTTCCTTATAAAGGAATTCGTGTATAAAGTGTATCAAAAATGTGTAAAGAAGTAATCCGTAATCGGAAAGAGATTGAATCGTATCGTCACATCATCATGTCACATTGTTAACGGGACCGCGTCTAACTATCCTTATTCGTTTCGTATAAGAATTTCCAATCCTCAGCTTCTTCTACAGCAAATCGCATCTTGTCAAGTAAACAATCGATTGCTTGAGATCCAAGTGCAATACGTACAGGCGGTTCAAGACAATGAGCCATTTCCCATGCTATATCTGCAGCTTTAGGTAAACTTACTGCATGTCTTTCATTTGCTGGCTTTATAGCTGTAGGATTAGTTGTTGCAAGAACAAACCCATAATCAGTTGGTGTATTTCTATATTCTTCCATTCTTTGCCTTATTTGAAAGTGTGTTCTTTGAATATGATCAATTTCAGGGTCTCCTGTTGGTTCAATTACAACCGCGTTACCTAATTGAATTAAAGATGTCCTTACACCAAATGGTTCCATTTCAAATGATAAACTTTCTGTAAGTCCTTCTAATGCCCATTTCGTCGCTGAATATGGTCCAAGTCCAGGATGTCCTACTGATCCTGCCGTGGACGTTAATGTAATTATTCGTCCAGGTCTTGGATTCGATCTTAAATGATGAACTAATTTTCTTAATAAATTCCAATACCCTATAACATTCGTCTCAATTTGATCTCTAATTTCCCAATCTTCTTGCTCTTCACATGCTCCTGCTATCGCTATACCAAATGTATTAGCAAACACATCAATCCTTCCAAACCTTTTCATAGCTGAATGTACTGTCATTTCTACTTGTTCAAGTGATCTTACATCACATTTTAACCATTCTATTTTCTCTTCTGATCGTGGCTTAACATTGTTAGCTACTGCAACTACTAAATCTCCATGTTCAACTACTCTTCTAGTTAACATACCACCAAAATGCCCTGTAGCTCCTGCTATAAACCACACAAGTTGATGTGATCCATCAAATCCACATGATTCAGGTAAATACCTTGTACCTATATCTGGTAATTGATATTTTACATGTCTACTTCCAGACGTTCCATTAGAAGTTTTACCCATCTCTTTTTGCAGGGTAAGCAGAAATGTACAATATCTACAAAAACCAATATGCTTATGCTTACAATTTTTGTAAATAAATAAAACAATATAAAAACAATAAAAGAAGATCAACACACTTTGAAGTCGAAAATGGTGCAGAACTTTCTAACCCCACAATTTGGAGTGTGTGACATAAGGTGTACACATTCTCAACCCAAAATCATATCAAAAAAGCCTGCTTCTTTGTACTTCTTTTGCCACAATTTTCATGCTTTTATCTCATTGAGATACTCAAGTCTTGCAGAGTTTTCATCTTGTGGTCTTGATAATGCAATCCATTTAGGCTCATCTTGAAAGAGACGTACTGCTACTATGTAATTAGACAATGTAGGTGTAAATCTATGGTATATACCAGCAGGTAAAATCAAAAGATCTCCAGGTCCTACAAGACATCTAATCCATTTATCATCATAACTCCTTACATCAAAGAATCCTTCACCTGCTGTCACATACCTAATCTCTTCATCTTCATGAATATGTTCATCATAGAACATCCTGATCTTACTCTCATACAAATCTCCTAATCCCTTAGGACTAACTTCAATACGATCTCTGTTTTTATAATGGCGTTCTTTTGCTAATTCTTCAATTGATTCAGGAACATCCTTATCAATACTAGGTTCTGCAAATTTATACAATACACCTATTTTTTTAAGATCTTCTACGCTTACCGCCACCCCGCTATCATGTAACTCTCTCTGATCACTCTCATTTTCATCATAATAATAAGCTCTCATTGTATTACTTTCTGTCAATTCTAATCCTAGCAAAACTTACGGATTTCCTATTATATAGCAATAGAAGAGGAGAAAATGATGATTAATTGAATGCGAATTACGAAATTTAACAAATACTTACCCGGTCACTCTATACTCTATATTTGGTATTCACTTATAACCGTTAAGTAAAGAAACAGTCTATTTGTTCTTGGGTTATAACTGTAACCTTCACTTATACTTTTCGTTAGTAAACAGTTAATTTCAATTTTACTTTCATTTGATTTTAAACTTAACTTTTGAACGAAAATTCTAATATCTTTTTTGGTTACTAAATTGTTCATGTGAAGAAACTTTGATGAATTATGGTTTTTCATCTTTACGCGACCGTGTATTTATGTCGGACATATTTCTTACATCGATTTAAACTTCTGTCAAAAAAAATATACAATTACATCATCGATTTCACACATATACTTTTTTCATATAATTATTAAATAAAACAGTGAAATAGCACAAAAAAAGCAGAATAGAAATAACAAAACACCTTATAGAATGAAAAAAATGAAGAAATCATGAATCGAGTATTGTACACGATAATCGGAACGTTTTAAAGTTCGATAATCAAAAGAAGATAAAAAAGACAATGCAAATATCTTTAGAATGATAGATAAAGTATAAAAATTCATCTATCGAACATTTGCTGAACCTGCACCATTAGGTTCATACCCAGGTCCATTTTGAGGTCCACTATTTCGACCTCCTGGTCCACCTTGTTGAACTCCAGGACCTCCATTAGGATTAGGACCACCATTCCATGATCTTTGCCAAGCTTCTTCTGCTCCAGGTGTATTTGCATGCTGGTTTCCAGGATATGGATACTGCTGGTACATATTACCTGGAGTTCCAGAATACTCACCTGGACGACCATAATAAGGACCACTTCCTTGAAGGTTCCCAGCTCCAGCATTTCCTGGACCACCACCAGCTTGTTGCTGTTGATATCGTTCATACTGTTGAGGTGTACCTGCAGATTGTTGCTGTTGCTGTTGAGGAGGCTGCTGCTGTTGAGGTGTTTGAGGTTGCTGCCCAGATCCATTAGAGACCTGAGCCCCCGGTACTTGCGCGGGGCCCGACTTAGGGGGCGCCGGGCCGCGCTGTAAGTTTGGGGGCTGTTGTGAGCCTTGTCCACTATATGGTGGTTGATTCATTCCCTGAGGAACACCCGAACTTCTTCGATTTTGTTGCTGTTGCTGCTGCTGTTGTCTAATATACTCATTCTGTTGAGGGGTATTCATTTGACTTAAATGTCCAGCAGCTGCTGCACTAGCATCATGATGTGCATCATTATACCAAGCGCCACCAGCACCACCATAATTTTGGTTACCATACTCAGCACCTCCACCAGGGTTGCCACTAGCACCACCATAAAATTCAGGTTTAACATTAGCGTATACATTAGGACCACCACCTTGACCCATATAACCACCATAAGGTTGCTGTACTGGACCACCAGGAGATTGATGATACCCAGAAGGTGCTACCATATTACCAGATTGTCCACCAGTTTGACCAGCACCAAAGAAATTTTTACCATAATTAGCACCATAAGGAACATTAGCATTCATATCTTGACTATAACCATCATAAGAGCCAGGAGGAGGATTTGTAGGTTGATTTGAAGAATTATTACCTTGGTAAACATTTGCTTGATTAGAATGACTTCCTTGGCTACTAGATTGAGGAACAATGACACGTTCTATACCAGCAGATCCATCAGGAGGAATTCTAAAGTTTTGACGTTGAGTCAATTCAGCAGAAATTTGTATCTCTTTGAGATAAGCTAAATCAGAAGGGCATTTTAAAGTACCGTTTACAACATCTTCAGGACGGTAATAAGATACCAAATGATGAGGAACGTTGTTTACAGTAACAGAAAGAGTTTTCTTAATAAGGCCACTTTCTTTAAATCCATAGGAATCAACAAGAGAACCAACTAAAGCACGTTCAGCATCCATATCGACGTTTGGACGATCAGTAGTAGGTCTAATTGATTGATTATGAGGAGCAGCAATTACAGCAGCTGCGGCTGCTTGATTAGCTTGAATTTCTCTTGCATCTAATTCATCAGCTTCAGAAACTTGGTAAGGATCACCTTTCTTCTTAGCGCGACGTCTTCTTGAAGCACGTTTTTTCTCACCAGGAGCAAAAGGTCTTTCCAATTCACGATATACTAAGAAATTACCAAGGATTCTAGAAGGAGACCATGCAATTCCATCAGTCCATCTCTTGATACCAGAAGAACCTTCATTAAAAATAAAAATTGAACCAGATTTAATCAAATAAGATCGTTCGCGATCGTGAGGACGACGCGAGACTTGTTGATAAATACCATTCATGCATGCTTGAAATAACAATAAAGCATCATGAGTTGAAGAAACGAAACCACTGAATGTTGGCTGTAAACCTTGACCTGGGCTTTGTGCAGGCATTCCAACAGGCGCCATCATGCCAGAGTTTGGCGTATTAGGAAAGTTCGTATAAATCCTTCCGGCGTTAGGAGAAGGGTTAACCATCTGTTGATGGTGATCCCTTTGAGCATCTTGCGTAGCACCAGTCGCCATGATTCTTATGATCTTTTCTCTTTACTAGGGTTACTAGGTGTGGATTTGTTTGTTATTTTAAAGAAAGAAAAATATGACGTGGAAGGCAGTATACAAAAAAAAACAAAGTGAAAGGCGTTATTAGTAAAAGAACGCGTAAAAAAAGCCAAATAAAACGACTCAAAAAATGAAGCAAAAATTGCAAGAAAGTAAGAAGAAGGAAAAAGAGATGTTTTTATAAAAGAAAAGAAAAAAACAGGCAAGCGATCGATCAAAAAAGACCAAGAGAATGTTGTTGATGGCGAGTCGTGGGCGTCAGGTGGGTAAAGGAAGTATAAGCCATAAATAAAGTTTTGGCCAATAAGGTTAAAATTCAAAACTTTAATAGCTTAAATACTTTTTACTTTACTAATAGGCAGTTAAGCTTTAATCAGGATAAACGCTTAGAAACTTTAATTTCTTTATAAGGAAAGAGAAGAATCGCTCCGGAAGAAAAGGGGAAATGTGTACCATTACAGTGAGATGAAGACAATTTTTTATTATTTTTTGGTCAATAAGATACATTTTCTTGTTATTTTATTATCAGTGTAGAAGAATATAAAAATTGAGTGGAATATATGTTACTTGATTAAGTCGAAAAATCGAAGTTAAAGCGCTAATAACTATTTTAAACTTCGCATTTTAAAGTTAAGGTTTAGCTCAGCTGATGGTAGGCATAGTATACATGGGTGACATATTATGTGGCGAGATTCTGCAAAGATATGTAAGCTTACAATGTAGCGAAATGTAGCACATTTAAATTGTGTAGAGGCTATGTCAGTACTTGTGTATATTGAGAATCCAACAAAGCAAATTTTATAGTAGACGAATAAGTATTAGATGAGTTATGTTCTCCCATAAAGTATCGGTGAATTGTACCTCGAGAGGGGATTTGAATAAAGAAGTTGCATAACGTCATCAATTAAAGTTCTTATATAGTAAAAGTTCGGAAGTTTACCAGACACCCAAGCCAATATCGCTAATAGTGTGCATTATAAAGTAGCGGATTGGTATAATGAAAATTTAATGCGGTTTAATGCCTAATTTTAAACTCATATAATTAGCTTAGAAAGAAAGACTGATCTTATTAAGCTTTTTCTATAACATAATCCAAGGTAGTTTTCGAAGAAATTATTAGAATGTCGGCCTTCGGAATAACTATTTCTAACAATAAAAGATTCTAGACTCTGCCAAATTCCTTATACAACTTATTATCTTTCTATTTCGATTGCTTTTTATCATAGATCGAACAATCTAAGTGCCCTTCTTTTTGTATGGTAAGATTCTCCCTTTTCCTTCTGGAAAGTCAAACTTAACCGCATATAATTAAAATTTTGACTATATCTCATATATGGAATCTTATTCAGAACTTTCAGAACTTAGTTTTTTCCTAGAATGATTTGATAATTTGAATCATCAATGTATCGCTGTAAGCGCCCGATTCAGCACCACTACGACGCGTCACGCTTAACACAGATTTTCTATGCGATAACTATAGCACTTCTAAAACTTATTAATATATGTACAAATCATATTTAATAGTTTTTTCAATCAATTATGTCTGTTTTGATGATATTCTATCAATTTTCTATTGTTGATGGTAACTATAGTAACCATCAACAACTTTTAGAAATATGTCATTTGGAACTTTAAAACTTAATTTTTATATACTAAGTTTTAAACTTTCCTCTGTGAAATTGTGAATTTGATTCAATTTTCTCATTTTTTTGTTAGATAAACATGGATATTTTTAAGATAAATAAGATCAAATTGTTGTATATTTTGTGGAAATATAATGATGTATTTTAATTGAGTATTTGTTTGGTTGTTAGAGTTTGTTTTGTAGTGTCTGTCAAAATTTAACTTCAATATTGGCGAACGTATATTTTGATAAACTTTTAAACTTTTTTAAAGAATAATGTTTAACTTTCTTTCGTACCTTTTAAGAAAAGGTCCGCGGACACTTTACCCCTGAAGATCTTTTAGATGACGTAGATCGTTAAGAGACATCGAGCGATGGACCACAGCGTCTGACACAGCGTCTGCTGTGGGGCTCCTATGAATCATAGTTTCTCCCATATGTACCATAGTTGACACTGTGGTACACCTATGTATCATTCCTTCATCATTCTAACACCGCTCACGCTGTGTCAGATGCTGTGTCGGATGCTGCGTCAGACGCTGTGGGACACTTACGCTTCCTATACCTCCTATTAATATCCTCTGCTAATGGCGCCTTTGGCTTATCCTTCAACACAGTATAATTCCTCTGTGGTATACCATTCCCACTACCAGTAATCAACCTCAAAGTAGAAGCCCTGTCAATCTCAGAAGGTACAATAGATTTAGATATCTCACCCTGTATACCAACTTGAATTCCTGCCTTATACCATTGATCATAAAATGTATCAACTAATACTTGTAATGTACGTTCATTACAATTTTCCCATTCGACGTCATTTTCATATTCAGTGTCCCATAAAACCAATGGTAAATCATCAGCCATTACATAAGTTGGCTTTGATGGATACTTCTCAATATCTAATAGATCACTTACTATACTTTCACTTTCATGTCCTTGACCAACAAGAAACAATATAGCAATCATACATCTAACTTGATGCCATAGAAAAGCAGTTCCTTTTAAATCAAATGCATATAGTTGTCTACCTAGTATATTTTGACCTTCAAGAGGTATAATTCTTGCTCTATAGATTGTTCTAACAAAATTAGTTATTTGCTTTGAACCGTCTATTTTACAGAAATTTCTAAAATCATGTGATCCTTCAAATCGTATAGCTGCTTCATTCATTTTATTGATATCAAGTATCTTATCATGAAAGTTATCACTAAAGAACATATACCTATAATGTCTTGATTTACAAGAAAACCTTGCATCAAATCCTTTTGGTGGTCTCAAACAGACTTGATAGAATCTAATATCTGCAGGTAAAAGACTATTCAACATATGTGCATATTTTAACTCCCTTTCATCATTGTTTGGATCTTCCTGTTCTTCTGGTGACAAAACACTTCTAACCTTTAAGCTAATAACTTGACTACGAGCAGAAACACCTTTATCTGTACGACCTGCTCTACTAAAATCGATTAAATCAGGATCATGTTCTGATTCTTGTGGTATTAATCTACATCTAGCTAATGCACTTAATATCATACCTTCAACTGTAGGCAATGGAGTTGGTTCTTTTTGTACAGCTAATCCATTATATGACCAACCAAAATAACAAAATTTTAATGCAATAAATCGTTGATATTTGAATAATTTCGAATCATCATGAACTTTTGATTGTGCGATCTCAATTAAGCTATTACTTTCTAATTCTAAGATTCTTCTTATCAGATCTCCATGTGTCCATTTTGTATAATCAACTATTTTCTTTATTCCCATTGTACACCAACACGGATGTGTAACAGTAACACTTATAAGTATGTACGATGTGTATGATGTGTATGATGTGTATAATGCGTGAGCTGTATGTGATGTGCGCAATCGCTGTGCAGCTGTATAATTTGCATACAACCCTATCAACCATACTATGTAACTCTCCATCTTACATAACCGGTAATGGAGAAAGATAAATATAAATATAAAGTTGAAATTCAACAAATGATGTTTGTTGCTGGTGAAGCAAATGATGCTTTACCAGAAACAACATCATTAATTGAAGATATTGTCAAATCTCAAGTAATGGAAATGCTTACACAAGCATGGGTATTGGCAAATCGAAGAGGTGCAAGAAGTATTTCAACTGAAGATCTATTGTTTCAAATACGTCATGATAAAGCAAAAGTAACAAGACTTAGAACTTTCTTAAATTGGAAAGATGTACGTAAAAGAGCTAAAAGTCAACAAGATGGTGGTGATGCTGATATTGTAGATGAAGATGAAGATGAGGAAGAACTAGCAGCTGGTGATGTTGGTCCAAATACAAATGCAAATAATAAACGTACAAATAATGCACCTCCTACAAGAAAAAAGAAATCTTTACGTTTATCTTGGGAATTAGCATGTATGTTCCCTGAAAGAGTACCTGAACAAGATGATGAAGAAGGTGATGATGATGATCAAGAAGCTAATCTTGCAACACTTGTACGTCTTAAATTAGCTGATGAAAGAACTAGAAAAATGACAAGAGATGAATATGTTCATTGGTCAGAATGTAGACAAGCTTCTTTTACTTATAGAAAGGCAAAACGGTTTAGAGAATGGGCAAAAGCTGCTCAATTGGTCGATAGTAGACTTAATGATGATATTATGGATGTTTTAGGTTTTCTTACTTTCGAAATGGTTGCTATTTTAACTGAAGAAGCTCTTCTTGTAGGTTCTGTTGATCATAAACTACATAGAAGTTCTGATAGACAACATAATGAACATTTCTTATTTGATGGTCCAGAACAGAAGGTTTCTGCTATTGAACCAAGACATGTTCGTGAAGCTTTTCAAAGAATTCAAGATAGAAATTCAAGATCACATGTTTTAAGAAATTTCACAGGTGGTTTATTAAAATCAAAGACTCAAGTTATATAAACATAACTATCTACTTCATAAGCTCATAGCGCTTATAAACTGATCTCATTTCATACTCACTCATTCATATCATGCTGATTCTCTCTTGATCCGCTCGCTCTTTCCCTCTTCCTCTTTAACCTCCTATACTCTCTTTTTCTATCCTTCTCAGCTGCTACTTTAGCTAACCTCTCTCTTATATTATAACTATGTGCATTATCTACTAATTTATTCTTCATCTCTGCAAGTTGTTTGATCCTATTACGAACATCCTCTAATGTAGCTGTTCGATCATAAGCAACAACATCTTCTTTACCAATAGCCTTTAAATGTTGTCTACTATTACAATGATCAATCCATTTTAATGAATCTTTATACGTTACCCTACAAACTGGGCAATGGTATCCTGGTCTTGATCCTGCAAGACTCAATGACATCTCTATGTAGAAGAATGGTTGTTGAATCACAAATTTATATCCTAAACCCTTAACCCCAAAAAAGGATCGAAGGCAATTTATAGCAAACTTATCTACATGTACAACTTACATATATCCGTATATTTGACATTTCATTGAATGTTTATCCCATAATTATAAAGGACAATCATCAGAGTAATTTAATAGGTAAAGAGATGAGAATTTAAGGTTGAGAGAGAGTTAAACTCAAAGAGTCTTCATAAACGCGCACATGAAAACAAGGGAGGATGATCATTATAGCAAAACACTAGATAAAACCTTTTTTAAATAAAACTTTTGGTTCGTTGTGAAGTAGTTGCAGATTACACTAGAGATAGCAAAAAAAATTAACAAAATAAATGTTTTCTTTACCATTCAGTTGGCTTAGCAGGTTCAGCAGCCCAGTCTTCAGCTGGTTGAGCTTCCCAGTTAGTCTCACCAGTAGCAGGAGCAGCAGCTGTTCCAGAAGCAGCCCAATCCTCTTCACCAACAACAGTGTCCTCAGGAGCAGCAGTAAAGTCAATAGCATCAGGAGTAGCAGCGGCAGCAGCGGCGGCAGCAGCAGCTTCAGTCTTCTCAGCCTCTTCAGGATCACGGTAGAAGTAAAGATCAGGCATAACAGACCATGGGGCTTGACGAGAAGCAAGAACACCCTTGATACGTAAAACTTCACGAGCAAGTAACCACCAAACTAAACCAATAGAGTGTCGTCCCTTGTTGTTGCATGGAATAGCAACATCAACAAATTGAAGAGGAGAATCGGTATCGCAAAGAGCAATAACGGGGATGTTAACATAAGAAGCTTCTCTAATAGCTTGAGCATCAGTTCTGGGATCAGTAACAACAATAAGACGGGGCTCCTTGAATGATCTAGTAATATAATTGGTGAAAGAACCAGGAGTGAAACGTCCAGCAATAGCAGTAGCACCGGTATGAGCAGCAAATTTCAAAGCAGCACGTTGTCCAAAAGAACGAGCAGAGATAACACAAACGTCTTCAGGGTTAGGAACTGCGGCAATGATACGAGCAGCAAGGACAATCTTCTCCCAAGTCTTAGAGACATTGATAATAGAAACACCATCGGGACGCTTCTTGTAGACATAAGGCTCATTACGAACTTGGACGTTCTTAGCACCAATGTGAGTTTGAGCAGCAATCAAAAGCTGGATATCTTCTTTAGTAGGATCGAAAAGAGTCGACATTTTCTATTTTTTTTATTTTCTTGTGGTATCTGCGGACGATAATGTAAAGAACAAAGCTGATGATAGATTTAATGTATAGAGATGTGTTGAGTCGATACAAGAACGTGACTGTTAAAAGTTTGAAAAAACTAGGGTCAGGGTTAGGTTTTTATGTTGAAATAAGGTGTAGATAATTTATTTATTGGCAATTTTAGATTTTTTATTCACCACTTTATTATTTGCACATCTATTGATTATCTAGATATCTAAACAATGTAAACAATTTAGACATGTTCAGAATGTAAATGTGACACAATGTAGACATTTTTACATGTCTACATTGCTATTTAAGCTTTAAAGTTCTACAAATCAAAGAACGAAGTGCATCTAAGCAATTAACACTTAAAACCATACCTGCGAAGATTTCAATTGCAGAATCATGATCTTCTACAAGAGCAAGTAAATAATGTAACACAGTTAACCCCTT
Organism: Tortispora sangerardonensis; assembly: GCA_030566855.1. Taxonomy (NCBI): domain Eukaryota; kingdom Fungi; phylum Ascomycota; class Trigonopsidomycetes; order Trigonopsidales; family Trigonopsidaceae; genus Tortispora; species Tortispora sangerardonensis. The sequence continues at coordinate 8,905 of JAKUBJ010000040.1, read as the reverse complement.
AAATCCTTCATTTATATATACTCCTTTAAGTCTATCAGCAGGAATAAACTTGTAGTGACTTATACCATAGAAATCAGATTGCCAATTTATGCCTAAACCAACATCCTTTATAACAGTTATTTCTGTTTCTTTATATATTCTTTTCATAGATGATTGTAATACAATTATTAGTATTAATAGAGTTATTAAACGTGACCAAATAGGATAAAGTAAACAAAGATTTTGTATATAATGAGACCATGAAGAATTGATAGGTTCGAGTAAGATTATGCGAGAGATTTGATGTGAAATTTGTTTTGAATCAGTAAAATAAAAGAGATATTTGATGAAATTATCTAAACAGTTAAAAATACATAATGTAAATAGTAAAAAAAACGTAGATAGAATAACGCGTAGAGTAAGAATAATGTAAAGTGTAGTAAAAGAAGAGAAAAAGTAAGGTAATGGTTTTTCTGATTTTCTAGGATTTAAAGTATCACATTTTTTGTTAAATTTTGATTGAATACTGTTAATTTTTGGTCTTGTACCTATATTTATTGTACATATTGAAGAGTTTGGTTGATATACATCGATATGTAGTGTCATGTCGAATAGTGAGTGATGTATGTCTAACTGTTTACTATAACCGTTATCTATTATGTCTAACCGTTTAATATAAGTTATCTATTCTGTTATTATATCTATTATATATTGATTAACCGGTTAGATTAAAATTCCGAAACTGCTTGAGAAATTTCTTCAGAAACTTCCTTTGAAACTTCCTTTGTTTGAGATTCAGCAGTTTCCTTTAAATCTTCAACTGAAGATCTGCGAGATTTCATATAACTTCCAACAGCACCAACAAACTCAGAAGTAAGATCTACACCAGTTGCAACAGAAGCATAAACAGGTGTAATTAATGTCTTCTCTTTAGGTTCATTATATTTAGCTTCATATACTTCCTTTACATGACCTTGAGCAGAAGTAGCAGATTTTCGCAAAACAGGAATAAGCCTATAGAAAGCTTCTAAAAGAATAAGCCATGTTCGATATAATTCTAATGATTTTTCAGGAGAATTAATTTTCTTCTCAGAAGAAGGTAAATACTTATCGATCGCAATCTCCATTGTATCATTCAATGGTTTAATAACAGGTGCGACAACTTTTGCATCTACTTCATTTATCTTATCAGAAACAAAAGGTTCCGCTTGATCAAATTTTCCTTTAACTTTAGGATAAACTGATTCAACTTTAGTAAGTGAATAATCTGCAATAGAATCTGCTTTTCCTAAAATTGGTTTAATTTTTTCAACAATAGGTGATGTTTTGGTGGCAACATAATCTACATATGGTGTAGTTTTTTCAATTGTTACTTTGACCGGTCCAAAACTAACAACTTTCTCTGTAGTTGATGCTACAATAGGATAAGTATAAAGATGTTCAAGAAATACTGATTTCATATTGATTCTTAATTTTTCCTATCCGCCTTGACTAAAATAAAAAAAAGGATAAAAAGAAAAGAAGAAAACAGGAAATATTCGTCTTTATATGTTATTTTTTTTTCTTGCGTTATCTTAGCGCCTTTGTGCATGTGACAAACCTTAAATTTACCCCCTCTACGTATCATGTGATAGTTCCAGACAATTTATTCTCGCATCCAAGCATTATTTTCTTAATTATCCCATACAATCTACTAATCTTATTTATTATCGTTTTAACTTCCAAAAAAGTCTATAATTAGTTCAATTACTTCTTATAGCAAGGTAGTTGAGGCAGATTACGGCAAATTTGTAAATAATATATACCAGTATCTTGATTTCCGTCAACAAACGATTTATTCCTACTTAATTACGTAATCGATCGTAAACTTGAATCTTATACCAATTACGTGGATCGCAAATAACGTAAATCTCAAATAACTTAAATCGCTTCTTATTATCCACTTCCTGTTACAGTTGCTCTTGGAAGTTTGGTGGTAGATGAAAAAAAGCCTATTCCTCCACTACTTGCGATTGATGTTCCACTTGCAAGTGTAGCTGTAGGAACAGTTCCTGTAGTTGTATATTGAACACCGTCAGGATGAAGAATCTCCTTACCTGGATTGCTCTTGACAACAGACTCAACAACTTCTGCATCCTTCCAGGGTGCATTGGTTGAACACGGAGATCCACAAATTTCATTAGTATCATCAAGATAAAGTCCAAAACCAACATTATTAAGATGATCAACAGGAAGTAATACACTATTATACTTTCCTGTTAAATTCCATAAAGTCAAAGCACTTGTTAATATGGGATTCAAACATTGAGTTGTTATCATACCTTTATAGTATATTTCAGACAATTTAATACCAACACCTTGTCGTCTAATAATTGGTACACAATTCTTACCTGCTGGACAAGTAAATGAACGACTTTTATAGCTACTTGAAAGTGTCCAATACTTAGAAAGCTTATAATCGTTTCCCTTGTATACTCTTACACCTTCTTTAAGTACATCAAGTGCCTTTTTCCATACTGAACCATCTTGTGCTTCAGTTATCTCAAAATTATACTCAACAGGTGTATTCTCTTCCATCTTAAAAGTACTAGTAACTGGTGAATTGCCATTACTATTACAAATACAATTCCCTGATTGTTCTCTCTTCATATATGTCAACCCCATCATTTCAATATTAATAAAAAATCCTGTATCAAAATTGTCATCATAGTTTGGTGCAATGTAGTAATAACCTTGTCCTAAATTATATTGCGAAAGAAGCTTGCATGATCCTTTGGATATTTGATGAGTATCAGGTGTTATTGTCAAAAAATTATTCCACATATCAAGTATATTAGCATCTACGTTTGTGTTATACCCCGGAATGCGTTCTCTATTTCCAGGAATTGCTAAATTGTCAACATTTAAAGGATACAATACTTGAGTAGATGAAGGACTTGCAATTGAAGGTACCATATTAGCTTGTGCAACTGCTACTGCAGCATAAAACATAATTTCAGCAATCATTTTTAATCGTTAAACTCACAAAATGATTAAAACTCACAAAAGAGGGAAAGCACTGCACTTTATACTTGGTCTAACAATATCAACATTCTCATGCTCAAAGTACTAAATACATTATAGTCTATCGTCACCGTTCATTGCAACCTATCTGATAAACTTGATTGATTTAATTCATCTTAGTTAGATTCGTCACTTACACTATCCAACCGATTAATTGTACAGCAACTCTAAAATTTTTATACTTTGTCTCCTTAGTATGTATACTTTTCAAACTAGTCAATGCATTACTATCACTACTTCATATCAGCTCCCACAACTTAAGCTTCACATATGTACATCCATACTTTTAACACAAACTTTAGACTCTCGTACATAAAAAATCTTCTTATAACGGTAATATAATTCCTCGCTTAAGAAACTAAAGACTAATTGACAGCTCTATAATAAACGTGTTATCAGATAACAGACTATATAAATTCAACAACTGTTTCTCTTTGCCGATAACAAATATATCCGGTAAACTAATCATTCAAAACTAAAGATCTAACCGTTATACTAGGTTCTTCCTATACATAACTATCAATATTACTCTCATTTGCATAATTCCCCTAGATACTAATATATCTATTTATTGCTTTCATAAATTAAATAGTTACTGTTAAATCAATAAATATACTTTATTAACTAATGTAAAATAGTTATAAATCTAATAGATGTGAAGTTGTACTAAGTGTGAAAATTTTTATTAAACCGTCACCACCACTTTCCTATTTGGGATGGATCTAACAGATAAAACTATTTTTCACTTCTTGGCTGCATTCAACCGCCTTTTTAGTATCAAAATAATTTCTATTAATCTATTTAAAAGCAATATAATAATTCAAACAAATTGAATTTTTTAATCACATTTCATAACTCATCCACTTCCAGTGACACTTGCTCTTGGCAGCTTGGTGGTGGCAGAAATTTCACCCTCACCTGCACTACTTGCAATAGATGTCCCACTTACAAGTGTCATTGTAGGAACGGTTCTTGTAGTGGTGTATTGAACACCATCAGGATGAAGAATCTCATTACCTCGGTTCTTAACAGCTAATTCTACAATTGCTGTACTCTTTCAGGGTGCAGAGACTTAACACGGTGATCCACAAATTTCATTAGTATCATCAAAATAAAGTCCAAAACCAACATTATTAAGATGATCAACAGGAAGTAAAACATTATTATACTTTCCTGTCAAATTCCAGTTATCAAGAAACAAGGGCCAGATTGGGTTAGAGCATATAGTAAACCTTAAAGTTGCATATCCCATAGTGTGTATCAAACAATTTAATACCAACGCCTTGACGTCATAATTGGTACACAATTCTTATCTGCTGGGCAAGTGAATAAGCGACTATTATAAGTGCTTGAAAGTGTCTTATATTTAGCAAGCTTGTAATCGCTTCCTTTGTATACTCTTGCACCTTCTTTAAGCACATCAAGTGCTTTCTTCCATGCAGATTCATCTTGGCTTTTGTAATTTTAAAGTTATAGTCAATAAGTATATTCTCTTTAATCTTATTGACTGTGTTACAGGTGATATTAAATTTGAATCACCTGAGTTTATGTCTTAACAATGTTGTGTAAAGCTTGAAACTAGATATATTATAAGTTAAAGAGCGTTAAGTTGGAGGTAGAATAAGTGTAATGAAGAAACTTCTTAGAGATTGTAAAATGAACTACTTATATGTATACGTATGTGCACACTACATAATTTATAGAACCTAAATGTATATAAATTATTAACAATTAGACCATGAACTGATATAAATTTATTATTTTTGTAGGAATCAATCCACATATTATGAACTTGTTTAAGTCTGAACGCTTCTATAAACCGTCACCATTATTTTCCTATTTGGGACGAACTATAGCAGTGTAAAAAATAAAGTTTAAAATTTTGTTCATTTCACCTCATACCATGGCAAATATCCTATTAGAAACTATCCATAGTTTAAGTTATTTTGTATGTAACACTGTTTTAATTAAATTTATTTTAGTATATTTAATGCGATCAATATTACGTGGCAAAAGTGAAAAAAAGCTTGTAAAAAAGTACAATTTGATTTAAGCTCGAACTGTATTTTTAATATTTATAAAACAAGCTGCTTAAATGTAGTATAATGTCTTCCTTATGTAGTATTAAAGAAGCTAGTTGGGCTATATAAACGTTTATTTAACACTTAATTACATTGGCCGTATTCACAATTTGTTGTTATTTTAATGTAACATTTCCTTATTAACAACAGCCCTATTAGTACACTTAAGACCGTAACAGTTCGAGCTATTTCAACTTTGTCATTTGATTTGATTGATATATGGGAAGCATATACCATGTCATTTGTAATGCCACAATATCACTACATCTTCAATTGAAATCAATTAATATTAGAGTAAATCTTGGCAAGGCTGTAATAATCACATGATCCAATTAAAGTGTTCAGCCATTCTTAAATTCTTGGTCAAATTGCAAATCAGTTACTTGTACAGTCTGAGTTCCACTATTTTCAATTGTTACAAGCCAAACTGTACGCACAGCATAATTTGCTTTCTCCAATTCAAAGTTCAAATTTGTAGTAGTGCCAGTAGCAGTAAGAGGTAAAACTAAACCATTAGTTAAAGAATTCTCTGTAGTTGAAGTGCAGAAGAAAGCTGCAGCTCCAATTGCAGTCCAAATTTGAGCTGTCACAGTTATACCTTGAGGTACAGCACCAACTACTGTAGATATTTCTATAGTCGAGTTAGAGGGAATCGGTTGAAACCTTTCAGAAGTAAGTACATAGTAAGATGTAGCACCTGGAGGGAAAGTACCCATAAAGTATGATGTATATTCACCTTTATTCATCACTGAATTAATCACTTTATTACCTGTAGAAATTGGATATTGTTGATAAGCTCTTGTAAGTATATAACCATCGTTGATTTGGTCAAATTCATCTTCAGTCAGTTCACGGGTAGTAGGTCCAAAGTTAATATCAGTAGCTGAACATGGTGCTGGAGATTCAGATGGTAGAAGCATTGTTGAGGAGTGGGATGTAGATGATGACGATGAAGGCGTGGATGATGATGACGAGGATATAGAAGACGATGAAGATGTGGAGGAAGACGACAATGAAGACAGCAATGAGGAAGAAGATGTGGAGGATAAAGACAACGATGAAGATGACAACGACGTAGAGGACGACGACATTGATAATGTAGAGTTACTTGATGAGGATGAAGATGAGAACAGAGAAGCGGAAGAAGTTGAGGATGACAATGTAGAGTTACCTGACGACTCAGAAGAAATAGAGGATATAGATGGTGATGAAGACAACGTCGAAGAAAATGTAGCAGATGAAGATAAAGAAAACGTAGAAGAAGAGGCTATTGATGATTCAACTGATAAAGTAGAAGATGAATTAGAATAAGACAAGACAGATGATGTAAAAGATGATAATGAAGAAGATAAAGCAGACGATAAAGTCGTCATAGAAGTGGAAGATGCAGACGTTAGTAACTGAGAAGATGATGATGAGATAGAAGAGGATGATGAAATAGAAGATGATGATGAAGAAGAGATAGAAGATGAGGATGAAGAAGAGATAGAAGATGATGAGGATGAAGAAGAGATAGAAGATGATGAGGATGAAGAAGAGATAGAAGATGATGAGGATGAAGAAGAGGATGAAGGGATAGAAGAAGAGGATGAGATAGAAGAGGATGATGAGATAGAAGAGGATGATGAGATAGAAGAAGAGGATAAAGAAGACGATAGTAACTCAGAGGAAGATAAAGGTGAAGAGATAGAGTGTGATAGCTGAGAGGAAGAAGTCATAGAAGATGACAATTTTAAAGATGAAGATGTTAATGTGTAAGACGAGAAACTAAAAAAAGATGTAGAAGCCATTGATAATGATGATGAAGAAAAAGAAGAAGAGTTGTAAGAAGGTAGTTCTGATGAAGCAGAAGCTATTGAAGTCTGAGAGGAAGAATAGCTAGATAGTGATCCAGATGAAGTATTGGTTAGTGATGTTCTAGAAGAAGTAGAATATGAAGTAAGCGATGCGTTAGAAAAAGAAGTAGAGGGTGAGTTAGAGGAAGTCAAGGATGAATTAGAAAAAGTAAAGGTTATTGATGATCCAGACAGGATAGAGGAGGATAATGTAGTAGATGAAGGGATTATAACATTATCAAAAGTGAAATCTACCTCAACACAATTACCACCTACAAAAGGTGTAAAATACACAGAATTCCCATATGAAGTATTGCATATGTAGAACTCTTGAGAACCACCCATGTAGAGAATGTCGTTAGAAAAATAAGCATTTTGTGGAGTTTTAACATTTCCAAAGGTATCACCCTGACGACCTACATATTGAAAATCAATTACTTGTCGTTTGAGATTCATTCCTGGTATATAGCCAAGAGAATTATGTGGATTATAGAAAGTAGTACCTGATTCAGAATTGACAATACCAAGACCATTTACCATAGAGATACGTTGGCCTATATAAGGACCAGGTGTTGCAACAGAGAGTTTAAAAGCTTGAACAGATGTAGGAATATGAGTAGAAGTTGTAGAGGTCAACAATTGACTAGTTTTAGTAGTAGAAGAGCTATTTAAGTATATATGACTTGAAGTAGTTTGAGTAGATAAAGAATGATGTGTTTTAGATTTGGTTTGACCTTTAGGAGATGTCTGTGAATTGTATGTGAAACCTTGCGAAGTCTGTGAGGTCTGTGTGTAAACAGTTGTCGGTTGTGTAGATATCTGCGAGATCTGTGTGGGGTAAACAGTTGTCGGCTGTGTGGAAGTCTGGGTGTAGACAGTTGTCGGTTGTGTAGAAGTCTGTGAAATATGTGTAGAAGAATCTGTTGGTAATGGTATAGGGCTTGATGCTGTTTCAGTAGTAATCACAATAGGTAATTCCACTGTAATACCTAAGTCAATATTGATAGAGTATTGAATAGATATCTCATTGTAGGTATTCCAAACGTGTACACAATTGTTAGAAGTAGTTAAAGCAGGAGAAGGAGTATATATGATAGTAGTTGGTATACATTTGTTACAGTAGATGCCCGAGACTGTGCCTGTTGTAGGCACACAGTTAGAGTAGTAAGTTGTGTATATAGGCTTATACGCTGATGTATAAGTCTTTTCATATACAGTTGTAGTAGTAACTGGAGGACTACAAAGTAGTATCTCTTTAATAGTCCCAGTTATAATTTGAGTATCAGTAAGAGTAGAAGCTTGACAAAAGTTCATTATAAAATAGTAGGAAATAATAATTTTTTGATCTTCTGGGAATCATTTTTCTTAAATACAAGAAAAGATTCAATTTTGACGATCGAACAGTTAAAAAAAATAAACTCAACAATTCAGATAATAAACGTATGCCAATAATAGAAACTTATCTGAATTATCATAGGATATTCAAGAGTATCCGTATATGACATAATAGTATTTTGAGCGTTATTTGAGTCATCTTATATGGGGTACATAAATGTTTAGAATCATTTTAAAATATTATGTTCTTTGAAGTGCTTCAAGTGCTTGAAATGTTTTACTCTTTTGAATCATTTCATAGAAGTATCAATACCACAATTGTCCAATTAAACACCTTAAACAAAAAACACTTGATTATCCTATATTTTTGAAGGTTGATATATAAGTCGATTATTAAAATCCCGCGTCATGAAGAAAAAATCGTTTAAGCTCGAACTAGAATTTAACCCCAAACAAACCGGATCATCTAAATCTAGTGCACGACTTTCCTTATACGCCACCCCGGAGCTGGAGTAGACTGCCATTTTGACAGTTCAGTCCTAATTGGGATAAAGTTAAGGTTTTTAATTAAGTAATAAGGTTTAAAGCTTATATGCACTTTATACACTGTAA
>JAKUBJ010000039.1:0-92625 GCA_030566855.1 Tortispora sangerardonensis | reverse complement strand
ACTTTAGCTGTTTTTGTTTTTCTCCTTCTTGGGTTGATATGTTGTTACAAAAATGACAGAAATGGTTAGTGCTAAAAGTATATGCACTGTGATTCACCCCGTTTAGGAAACTAGTGGTGACAGAATCAGTCTAAAATGACTTTATAGAATGTCTGCCTTTCCTATTTCCCCTTCTTAAGTTAAAATGTTTTTGCTTTAGTGATGAAAAATAAAAAAGTAAAAGCTAGTAAGAAAGAATATATGCGTTATGCCTCACTCCTTAGGACAACCAAAAAGTGAGTATAAAGCGTATTAATGCTATCAGTGGTCCTTTGATAGTAGATGTGTCTCTTTTTTAAAATAGTAAAATATAGAAGATAAAAAGAGCAGAAATTAAGGAATATGCAAAATTTCTACTTGTAAGAAAATAGTAATAAGAATAACTAGCTGTGGTGAATTTTTGTTTTTTTGGTTTAATATGAAGGTGTTGGTAAGAAGATGTGTGAATTTGATAAGAAAAGAAGAAAATATCAGCAGAAAATGTCAATTTTCTTGTAAACAACTAGAAATGATTAAGAATGAGAATATAATAAGAAGTTAAGAGAGAAGTGGTAGTCTCTGCATTTCTTAAAGTATTGACAAAGCAATATATGCATCTTGTGCTCACTTTGCTTACTGAAAAAGGAAATAATTTAAAGAAACCTTATTTTTGTAATAACAACAAATGAAACATTATGGATTTATATTTATCACAAGTTCAATCAATTCAAAGCTTGTGACAATAGCTAAACAGAGCAAGAACAACAATGTCCACTCTAATGTTACAGCAAACTTACAAATAAAAATCAAGTAGCATGCAAATAATTGCTTAAGAAAATAGTAAGCTTAAGCTTTAAAACGAGTCTACTAAAAGGGGGAAATTGTATAGAATGTGAGTGTTTTGAAGAAGTTGTGTAAACATAGTTAGTATATGCGCAAATGCATATACCGCGCCAAACTTTAGGCTCAAAAAAGCTTTTTAAAGATCCCAAAATTGCTGTAAAAAAATCAAAACTTGTAATATTTTCACTTAATTTTTAATTAAATTAACGCGATTTGGAATAGCTAGAATCGATTTCTTTCTCAGTATACAAATCTTTAGTTGACACTTAATCTTTAATGATCTGCACACAAGTAAACCCTGAGTGGTTAAGCGACCCTGTCAAACTTGTTAAATGAAATACAGTTCTATTTAAAATTTAATTTATCTAGAAAAAGCAATGGGGCTCAAAATTTTGCTTGATTGTTGAATTTTTGTTTGACTACTCTAAAATATCAGAATTTTCCTATAAATAATTTGCGATTTGCCACTGCCATTTTTATAGAGTCTTAATGCAAGTCAAGTTAGCACTATAGACAATTTGTTGAAAGTTTTGATTTGTGGTGAGCTTGTCTTTACGACGGCTCACCCGATTAGATGTTTTACAATAAAATAATCAGAAGTTAAAACATGGCAATAAATCGCTATACGTTTTTACACAAGTTAAGTTATATTAGCTATATAAAATTTACTGAAGTTGGCTTAATTCATACAGGCCTCTCCATACCATTTCTAAAGCAATTACCCAATAAATTATGTTTTTCTTAGTAGTCATATAAGTTTCTTGTATAGTAGCTTACGATTTATCATATTATTGTTATTTACATTTAAAATACAAGCAACACAATTGAAGAATTAAATTATTATTGTTTAAACTGACAACACGAATATTGACATTTTAAACACCCGGACAGCATAGAAGGTAGTTAGCTTACTAGCCAGTTTCTTTCTTACTGCCACGCCCCAAGCCCTCTGATTTCTAAATATTTTTAATTAGAATATCAGCAATAATCCTGTTCAATGCAATGAAAGTGTGCAATGCTTCTTCAATTGTGTTTTCCAAATATTCTTTGAGTTAATGTTTAAAATCCCGGACAGCATAGAAAGTAGTTAGCTTACTAGCCAGTTTCGTTTCTTACTGCCACTCCCCAAGCCCTCTGATTTCTAAATAATTAGCAAGTAGAAATCAGCTTTAAATCCTGTTTAACTCAGTACTTAGATATTACAAAGCCTTCAAACTTGGCACAATACTAGATCACTATCAAGATCCTTAATAAAGATACCAACATGATCCGCAATCACGCACTTAAACAACTTATTTATTGTAACGACCAGCAATGAAGGTGCGAAAACTGTTCATTGTACGGACCAGAAATAAAGGTGCAAAAACTGTTTATTCCTGTTCACGCATCGGCAATAAATTTTAATATTTTTAGTGCTCAAGTACGCAAATGCATCATCTCAATATAGCTCTATATTAGTTTCAATATTTAGCTCCCTAACACTATACACAAGCTCAAAGCAATGTAATATCCAAATGGTTTTTATTGTCCCGGACAGCAATTGAGGTAGCCAGCTTTTAGATTAATCACCTCTATTACTGCCACTCCCCAAGCCCAATGATTTCTAAGCAGGTAGACAGAAATCAAAAATCCTTTCTTCAGTTAAAGGATCAAAGTATTTTAAACTAATGTTCAGTTTATAGTTAGGTTGCTTAAGCTGATTCAATCCACTCACCTTAGCTTTACTTCCTTAAAATGCAAATCTTCAAACTTAAAGCCCCTCCATAATATGTAGACTCAATACATAAAAATATTATAGTCGATTATGGTTAATACCCAGTCTAACCAAGTATATACATAGTCAAAGGTAAGAAGAACCAACAACAACTCTTACATTCTCTGATAGAACTTGTGCTATCATATAATGTGTAGACATGAAATCTCTAAGTAAGAATATCAATTGTAATCAAAGTGCAGAAACTCACTAAATAATTCATCAAAGCTCTGAAATGTCTCACTAATTCATGCATAGGAGGATAGACAAGTTCTCTCTAATTTGGTATAGGAAAGTAGACAAATCATCTCTAATTTGGTATAGGAAAGCAGACAGATAATCTCTAATTTGGTATAGGAAAGCAGACAGATAATCTCTAATTTGGTATAGGAAAGTAGACAAATCATCTCTAATTTGGCATAGGAAAGCAGACGGATCATCTCTAATTCGGTATAGGAGGATAGAATCTTTTCTCGCTAATTTAATATAGGATTGATAGGTCTTGTTCACTAATTTAGTATAGGATTGATGAGTCTTGTTCACTAAGTTAGTATAGGAGTGGTGAGTCTTATTCACTAAGTTAGTATAGGAGTAGTTAGTCTTATTCACTAATTTAGTATAGGAGTGGTGAGTCTCTTCTCTCTAAAAGTGTAGGAGTATAAACAGTTGTTTGCTTAGTCATCTATAGGAGGTTTTCTGACTTGATGCATGTTAATATTGCAAGCTCAAATCAAAGCAAAGACCACACAAGTATACTCATATATAAAGTTGCATCACGTGAATGAGAGTTATTAAGCAGATTTGAATCACAAAAGTAAAAATATCAAGTTAAGTTGAAATTTTACTGCCTAAAAAATATTAAGCAGTGTCATAAAAAGCTTTTTACGTTCTTGACATTCTTTGTTTCTTTCTCAAGGTTGGTGATGGAAATGGAAAGTAGTGCTAAAAGAAAATATATGCGCTGTGATTCACCCCTTTTAGGAAACTAATGGTGATGAAATTAGCTGGTATGTCATCTTTTTTCCTCTGAGTAAAGTTTTAATAAATCATTTTCTTCCTTTAATTAATATGCTAATAATCTTTTTTGGAAAAGTAAAAACTTATAAATAAAGGAAGCTATATTCACTTTTCATGTGATCCGTCATGGGAACATTAGGTCATAAAATGGAAAAGTAAGTCTTGTCAATGTTCCTTTCTGGTATAAGTTGTTTATTTCTGGATTAATAATATGTTAAGGAAATGAAAGACTGGCTGAGATTCAAAAATATGAAAAGAAGAACTTAAAAGATTTGGTTTTAGTTAAATGGGTGAGTCATTGAGAGGGAAGAGAATATATGATGAGAAAGAAAGAAAAATAAAAGAAAATTATCAAGTTTTGCAACAAAATATAAAGCTGAATAAGAATGAGAAATATAATAAGAAGTTAAAAGAGAAGTGGTAGTAGCAGACATGCTTATACTATTGTCAAATTCATATATGCGTCTTGTGACAAAAAATGGGTGCTAAGCTTGTGATAGCTAAAAGAAAGCAATAAATAACCGCTATGAGCAATAATACTCAAATTTCACTTTTATAATAGTTTTAAAATTACATAAAGTTAGATTATGAAATTTGTTAATTTATATTTTTAATAAGAAGAATTTGAGAGCGAAAAAATAGTTATTCAACAGTATGTTGGGCTCTGATTATTAGACCGCTATTCTCAACTCTCAAGTTATTGTATTTCATAAAGTTTCAACTATCCAAATTTTATTATTAAAATATGTAAGCTGCGGGGAAAATGAAGTATCTTTAATTAATATGCAAAACATCGAAAATACATAACAAAATAAATAGAATTTCGTAGTTCCACCAATGAATTATTCTTTGAACGTCTTAAAAACAATTCTCGAACCGTACTTTTCACCTCTTTTTAATACTACCTGCTTTCTCCATGCGCTATTAGATATAGCGTCTGTATATCTCATGGGCTCAATTGCTATAGCAGATCTTCCATACAATTTTTGGCCATCTATTTCTTCAGATAAACCATCTCCTGTATAAACTTGAAATGCTGGTTCTGTAGAATATATAGATACATGAGTTTTAGTTTTAGAAGAAAAGAGATCAGCACAAAAGTTCAAGTCTAATTTCCGAGTATCTAATAAATCAAAATTCGAATGTAAAATAAACGTATGATCCATAACGGTAGACCCTAAAGGAACAAAAGTACTCATATAATCCGAAGTGAGATCATTAAAATCAATAATACCACCACTTGGTAATTTCGTTTCAGAATCAATATCTAGAACCTTATTAGATCCTAGCTTAATATATAAAGAATTAATAGAGTTTAAATCAAAGGGTCCTGGATTAAAATAAGAATGATTTGTCATGTTGATCACTGTTTCTTTAATATCAGATGGAGTGTCATCAGCAAACTCTGCTGAGAGTTCTATGTCCAGTATAGATACATTATCTTCAATACTAAACTTGTAAACAACAGTAGCATTAACTGAACCAGGAAATCCAGAATCAAGATGAGGGCTATTTAGATGGTATATAGAAGTTGTCGAAGTGGAATGTGCATCATCATATTTCCATTCCTTATGGTGCCAGCCTAAGCCACCATGAAGAGTATTTAATCCTTCGTTCTTTACTATATCCCATTTTTCATCACTTAAAATAATTTCACCATTCTTTATTCTATTACAAACCCTTCCTACAGTTACACCAAGGTATGCATTTTGATGTTTATATGTGCTTTTATCAATATAACTCAAGACTACATTCTCATCACATTGAGGAGGACATAAACTTCTAAGAGCAGCACCTGTAGTGATAGATTCAAACATGATATAAATCCGAGTAAGAGTAAAAACAAAAACGACAAAGAGCTACACGTATTTAAAACAACAGCACAATTTGTTTTAATGAAGTACCTTTTCGGGTTTATATTTTTTTAAAGTTAAGGTGCTTCGTTGAAGAAACTTTTCGAGAATCTAGACATCTTTTGCATACACCGTTTCGTCTCTCCACAGTAGCACCAACTACCTCATAAAAATGACTCAGAAATTAGTTAAAAGGCATTTAAAGACCATAGAGGAACAAAATATAAGCTTTTTTCAAAGAGATAAGACCCTTGAATGAATAATTATTAGAAAGTATCGAAACGAAATTAACGAGAAAGTATCTGGGGTAATTCAGCTAAAGTAATTGCGGCTTAAAAATACAATTTACCCTACCTGTATTATAATAAAGCTTAAAAAATATAACGTTAATCGATTTGTATTATAGAGCCAATGTTTGCCCCCCTACTAAAAAAAAACTCTATTATCCCTCGCCCGCCAAACGTAATCTATCGCACACTTCCTTATCCATAAAAAGGGACAGATCTACATCAAAGAGACCTTTTTTGTTATTCTTATATTTTTGTATGTGGTATACTCCTTATTAAATCATAGAATATTACTTATTCTTTGTTCATATAATTAAATAGGAGAAAAATAATAAATCAGGATTATACCTCATTATTTATACCCTTCGATCTCTTTTCTGGTCTCTATTGTTTTAAGTAGTTAACCGCATCACTCGTACATTCTACAGCACAGGAAACAAACAAATCACATATATCACATACTCACAAATAAAATCCTGTAAATAAATCATATTATATACCTTTTATTTTTTTTGCTTCTCTTTGGCTGCTTTTTACCGTCACAGGTTTTCATACCTGGTCAATTCTGTTCTCTTGTTTTGTCAAAGATCTTATCTTTTCATATAAAAGACTATAGTTTTCCTTATTTTTTTTGACTTTGCATGGTCAAATTACATATTTTCTTTTATATAGAAGAAAGAATAAACTTTCTGTGTATATTTTATTTAGCAATATTTTAGAACAATGGAAGAATTGTACGAGAAAGACTCTGTTACAGCAGACAAAGTTGCTCAAATTGTACAAAACTTTTATCTTAAAGGTGCTATGATATGTATACAATCAAGAATTGAGACACCTCCAATATTTGTTAGAGGAACTTCAAATCATAAGACGAATAAATGGTTTAATCTTGAACTAGACGATACTGATGTATTTAGAGACGATCTTAAACTATGGAAAGATTATGATCTTTCAAAAGTACTTCCACCACCAATGGTATTGGAAACTGTCTTAGATCTAAGACATATTCCAACTAATAGTGCTTTGGTTTTAGTTAACTCAGATGGTCGTCGCTGGCGTATAGACTTTCAAGGCCCAAAACTCAAAGAAATCGTTCTAGAAAGATGGGTAGTTGAATTACTTCCAAGGCAATCAAATAAACAGCCTCCTAAACTCTCAACTGCTTATAAGCATGCAACTTTACTGTTTCGATCTTTATATACTTATGCACAGTTAATGCCTGTCGCTCAATTGTGCGATAAGCTATCTTCTAGAAGTGCACCTCCCTTGAAACTTAGTTGCCATATATTCCCTGGTTCTGCTGTATCGCAATCTCGTAATAGAATTGGACTTACTGCCCGTCTAACTAGCTCTAGTGATCCTGTAACTGAAACTTACTCTTTTAGACAAATTGAGACTCATGCTGGTGTTTTTAGCGTTCAAGTCGCTTTTAGAAAAGATGTCAATTTTAGAGTAGATGATGCTGATAAGCTTATGTCTTCACAATTGCTGAATATGGACTCTCAATTTCATAATTCTGCTCGATCAAATACTGTATCATCTGCTCAAGATCAAGTTTCTAACCAGGCTGCCTCTGCACACTCATTCAGCTCAATGGGCCCTCCTCAGGTCACTGGGTCCTTTTCAGGTTCTACTCCTAATATTTTTTCTTCCTCAACCAGCAGGAGACCTTCTGTTTCAATTATTCGCCCTTTCAAATCTTCTTCTTTGTCAGAATCTCCAAACTTAGAGAATGCTATACAATCGCCAACTGTATCACTTCATCGAATAAGTTTGGCCGGCACTTCTCCTGCTATACCTCGAAGATCTTCTTCGCGTACATCTAGTTTTCCTCAATCCAATAATATATTTCAGAACTCTCCTAGACCTTCAATCGCAGATCCGGTTGCTCAATCTTTATCTACATCATCCGGATCACAGTCAAGAGCTCAATCAATTACTAGATTTAGCTCTTCATTTGGTTCTCGCAATTTTTCTTCTCGTATTGGAACTACACCAGGATCGGTTACTTCATTTGATCAAACGCATAGAGCAAGTGGCGGTTCAATCGATACACAGTGGCCAGGGACCCCTGGCTCAGGATTTTATGACACAGATACAGAAGATGATCAAGATATTGGTATGTTTATGCACATGGTAGATTCTCACCGCCCGCTGAGATCTGGAATGGATGCCTCTATTCGCGGCGTACAACTCCCTGGTTCTAGAACAAGTCAGTCTGGATCTTTTGAATCTCAAGTTTCTTTAGGAGCATCGTCTTCCCGCAATATATCATCAAAAGCAGCACTGGCCCGCTTTTATAGTCTCAAAGAGGTTCACAATAACTTGTCAGATAGTATGGTTCAAAGTCTTGCGTACCCGCAACAATTTTCGGATTCAGAATCTGCTCAATCAAGAAGTTTGCAGAGTGTATCTCCTATTAATTTCAGATCTGAAGCATTACCTCAAAGTGCGAAGGAAGGTACTCCTAGCCCTTCTGATGATATATTTACTCAGAACACTACCAATATCATGCACACACAATCTAGCTCATCACCTGGAAGTTCTGGCGTAGTTGGGAGTATTGGTCGATCTTATGTTCCAACTGTTCCGTCAAGACTTTCTGAAGGGTTGGTTGGAGGTGAGACGACGGGCTTTGAGGCAGAAGTTCAACGACGTCCGTTACGATCTCTCTCGTCTGCGGATAAGCAGAAAGCTATTGAAGCTTTAGAACAGTCGCCTGTTAACCAGTTTATGAGTGAAGAGCCGTCGGATAACGAGAGTAGTTATAAAGAAAGCTCTTTACATAAGTCAAATGTGGATGACATAAAGAAATCAGAAGAGGTCATTGAGTCAAGGTTATCTAGAGGAATACAAACTAAAGGTATTCAACTTAAAGAAACTAACTCCACGACGAGCAGTATATCAAAGTCGAATTTTCCTGTTGGGAGCCCTATGAATTCTCAGAATACTACTACAGTGAGCACTTCGTTAGTATCTCACGGTATTGATATTGATGGATCTGCTAAAGATGCGGAGTCTGAATTATCTTCAGCAGCGACTACATCACCATTGGATATTCCTTCTAGCCCTCGCCCGTTTCAAAGATTACGCACCGGCTCATTTGGTCGACATGGTCCAAGCGCTATATCTGCGAGAACTGAATCTAGTGATAGAGTGAATCAATATGTAACTGCTCCAGGATCAAACAATCACACGAATCATTACTCATCTTTTACACTGGGATTGGCAATGAACCAACAGCCATCGGTACCACATACACAGTTTAGTCAGAGTGCTCGTATAACTACACATTATGAACATATGAAGTCCCGACCACTTTCTGTTTTTGATAACAATGGATCAATGTTTACAGGTGTGTCTGTAAACACTGGATCTGGTAATGAATCACACCAGCCTAGATCTTTAAGTGTTGGAGTAGCACGTGCGCCAACTAGTGTTCAATCAAGTAGGTATGCTACTACTAAATCTGACGATCAACTCAAATCTCATACTGACAATGTTTATTCGATTCATCAACCAAGAAATATTGAGTACAATTATGTTGATCCTAATAAATTTCCGAATGTCACTCTTTCTGAACAGGATAGGCCAGCTATTACAGAACCTGATGTTCAAAAGGGTACATCTGCAAGAGAAGATGATGACTTGTTATTTGCTATGAGTGATATGAACTTAGCAACTGATTAAATAGGCAGTGTTATTTTTATGTATTTTCTCTTTTGGAGTATTATACTCTTTTTTTTTGCATATATGGCTCTTATGCTTAGAGCGCTATTGAATTTCGGGACGAGATTTGATATTTTCTTTATATATAATCAAGCATTTGGGACCCCTTTTATTGATTTTTTTTCTTTCAAAATCAATTATCACAATAATTACAAATTTAACAAATAATGAACCGTTACGTATAAAAAAAACAGAAATATTTATATAATTTACGTTATAGATAATCAAATAAGGCATCCATAGGGATCAGTTGAAGATCACGTGAATATTTTCAATTTTTTTACCCTACTTGTAAAGTTTCTTAGGAGCGCTCGAAAGAAATAGGAAATTCGAATAGAAGACAGTGACATCTTTCTATTTTGTGTAGCCTTTCAATTTTATCACATGGAAATACAATAAAAACTTTAATTAAATGAATGTACGTAATTACTTTGTACATTTATGGCGTAAAAGCCTTACAAATGTGGGTTGTTTGAGACCTGTGCGAAGATACGTTTCATCAAAGCAATATCCTGAAGAGTTAAGTTCACTAGAACTGAAATGGTATGATTCATGGCACAGTAAATTATCTTTATGCGTTAAGGATGATGCACCTAAGTTTTATATATTGTCTATGTTTCCTTATCCTTCAGGTTTGTTGCATATGGGACATTTACGAGTGTATACAATATGTGACGCTCTTGCAAGATATCGGACAATGAAAGGATATAGAGTGATTAATCCAATGGGATGGGATGCATTTGGACTTCCTGCTGAGAATGCTGCTTTGTTTAATAATGCTGATCCTAATGACTGGACGCGTTCTAATATTGCGAGTATGAAAAAGCAACTACAGTCATTTTTAACTTTTTTTGATTGGGATAGAGAGTTTGCAACTTGTGATCCTGATTATTATGCACAAACACAACGAATATTTATAGAAATGTATAAAAATGGGCTGGCTTATAGAAAAAAAGAGTTCGTGAATTGGGATCCTGTAGATAAAACTGTTCTTGCAAATGAACAAATAGATTCTGAAGGTAAAAGTTGGAGATCTGGCGCTGTAGCTGAAAAAAAGCTTTTAGAACAATGGTTTATTAAAATTACAGAATATGCTGAAAAGTTAGATAACGATCTTTCTCTTTTAAAGGAATGGCCAGAAAAGGTCAAGACAATGCAGCGTAATTGGATAGCTTATTCTGAAGGTGCCAATATAGAATTTGGTGTTAATTTGGACAACAAGAAGACATTTGAACCTATTTCAGTATTTACAACAAAACCAGAGACTTTATATGGCGTATCCTTTTTAGCATTGAATTATATGCATCCTTTAGTTGAATCTTTAGCTGCTGAAAATGAAGTTGTAAGATCATATATTGAAGAAATCAAGAATGACGAAATGAAAGATCCTTCAGAACGCCAATCTCTTGTATTTAAACTCCCTGGTGTTTCAGCTATACATCCACTTGATCTTGAAAAGATATCTATACCATTATATATTGCTAATTACGTCGTTGATTATGGAACTCGAGCTGTCATGGGGGTACCAGCACATGATTCTAGAGATGCAGATTTATGGGCAAGTCAAAACTTTGAACCTACTTTACCAGTTCTTGAAGGTGCTACTGAGAAAGAAGTTTTGATTAACTCTGGCCCTTATAATGGATTGAAAGTAAAAGAAGCAGTGAAAAAGTTAATAGAAGATTTAGAATTGAAGAAAAAGGGAAAGCTATCTAAACAAATGAGATTAAGAGACTGGCTTATTTCAAGGCAAAGATATTGGGGTGTACCTATTCCTGTTATTCATTGCGATAGTTGTGGCCAAGTACCTGTGCCCGATGACCAATTACCGGTACAATTACCTGAAAGACATACTATTAGAAACAAAGATGATGATAGCATGTCACCACTTGCAGGAGCACCATCAGAATGGCTTTATGTTGAATGTCCTAGTTGTCACTCAAAAGCAAGACGGGATGTAGATACAATGGACACATTTGTAGATAGTTCGTGGTATTTTTTACGATTTACAGATCCTCACAATAATACTAAGCCATTTGAGGCTAAGAAAGCTAATGAACTTATGCCTGTTGATCTTTATGTTGGAGGGATTGAACATGCTATTCTTCATTTGCTATATTCTAGATTTGTTGCTAAATTTTTAGCAGATATTGGAATGTGGAATGGTGGTTCTGATAAATCAGGAGAACCCTTTAAAAGGTTAATTACTCAAGGTATGGTTAATGGTCAAACATTTACAGATTCTAAGACTGGATTATATTTACATGTTGATAAAGTTAAGAAGAATTCTGAAGGTAAATTTGTTAATTCTGAAGGAGTTCCTGTTAAAGTAACATATGAAAAGATGTCTAAATCGAAGTTCAATGGATTGAATCCAGTTGAAGCAGTTAAAGAACATGGTGCAGATGCTACAAGACTTCATATATTATTTCAAGCTCATACCGGGGATCAACTTAATTGGGATCCTGATAGTATTGTTGGTTCAAAAAGATGGTTAAGACGTATATGGAATAAATGTGTTGAAGAATCTGAGAAACTGGATAGTTTTGTTGGTCAAGATCATATATTTAAAGTTCAAAGTCTTGAAAAGTTAACTGATAATGAGATAAAGTTGCTTACAAAGATAAGTACAACTATTCAGCATACAAGCAAAGCGTATGAAGAGACACTTGCATTTCATACAGGCATTTCAAAGATGATGGAGTTGACGAATGAGATTTACAATTTGAATGTCAGGCCCGAAGTTTCTGTTTTAGCATTAAGTGTATTACTTAAACTTTTAACACCTATTGCACCAGTTACATGTGAAGAGTTATGGGAAGTTATAAGTGGGTCAGAATCAACAATAGAGAAATATAATGGCATTATGTCAGAAGAATGGCCAAATTATGAAATAATTGATAAATTGATTCCGAAGAAGGTTAACAATGTTTACAATGTTATTATTGATGGTAAATTTCGATTTAAAGCTGAAATTGAAAGCGAGAAAACATTGAATGATATTGAAGACCTTTCAAGACAATTATTAAAGCATGAATCAGGAAAGAAATGGTTGAATGACAAAAGAATTAAACATGTCATAACACCAAAAGGAAAGAAAGTGTTATCTATTGTTTTACATAGAGAATAGGTAAGATTTTATGATTTACTTTTGTTATGTTTATAAACTTTTTAAAAAAATCATATAGAAAAAGTCGTAAAAAGCACGAAACCCAATTTTCTTTCCATTGCTTCGACTTCGAGGAAATAAAGAATTACAGGTTAATATAGAAATATCCTTTAAAAAGACAAAAAAATGATATTGTAGTACTTTGAAATACTAGGAATCAGAGATAGACAGCTTCTATGAGATAACATCGCTCCAAAAATCCAAATATTCCAAACTGCACAAAACCAAATTCAGTTCATTTAAAGAAAAAAAGAAATCTGTTTCCTTTCAAGAGTTGTTTTTTGTATGAAATCACCACCGAGAAACAAATAGGAAGTTTTTTTTAGTGAAAATAGGATACAAGCTTAGAAAAGTAGATTAAAGCCAACATTTAAGCCTTAACAGCAAATTTGCGTTGAGGAAAGTTAATAGCTTTCTTGCGTTGCTTTTCAGTTGTAAGAGACTTTTCGTTAGCAGTAAGAGCACGACGGAGAGCACGAGTCTTCTTAACACGGAGATCAATAGGAAGACGCTTGTTGTTAACACCCTTATATTGAGCCAAAACCTTAGCACGTTGTTGTTGGTTAATGACAGTCAAAACACGAGCAATATCCTTGCGTACAACACCGATTTGAGACAATCTAGAGCCAGTTCCAGTAGCCTTTTGCATACGGAGCTTTTGGAGGTCTCCCTTCAACTCAACAAGTTGAGATTGTAATTCTTCAACAGATTTTGATTGTAATTCGTAAGCCTTAACCATTGTTGATATATATAAAAGTGTGTGAAAGAAATCAATTAACTAGGGTATGTTAATAAAGAGTATATGTGTGTTATGGATGAATCTCATGAACTACTTTACGATTTACAAGAGTTGCGTCGTTAATTTTTTAAAAAATAACAGTCACATTTTTTATTATTAAAATCTAGGGCTAAAGTTTTTATTATGTCGTTAAGCCAAAAAATAGAAAAACTTTAGGTTTTTTAATTCCTTTTTTCAGAAACTTTTGCGCCTATAAGCCGCACTAAATCTAGACAAATTTAGGCCTACTATTTACTAACTTATCCCTTAAAGATTTATTCCCCATATATATACAGCTTTGCTGATGTGACATTGTCAGCTTTTTTTCTAATTGTTTCTATTTACCTGATTATCAATTAACCCAAAAATTGATAGTATCTTGTAATTGAAAGAATCAATTAATATATATTATAGTAAAATATGTCTGAAATTGAAGTATTACCCACAGATGTCAGCCCTACTCATTATGATTTGACAATCTGGGCTGGAAATCTTGACAGTGTGATATTTGAAGGAAGTGTTGCGATTCATTTGATTGTAAATAATCCAACTGATAAAATATGCTTGAATGCTAGAGATTTGACAATTGCAAAGGCAAGCTTGCAAATGGATGTAAATAAAACTGTTACTACTATTCAAGCAACTTCTGAAATTGATTCAAAATCTGAGATCGCCACTATCACTTTACCTGAAAAGATCCCTTCTCATGTACATAATGCAACACTTATTTTACAATTCGAAGGTAAAATCAAAACTGATATGACTGGGTTCTACAGATCAAAATATACTGAAGCTTCTACTGGTAAAGAAACTTCAATGTTATCAACTCAATTTGAAGCCACTGATGCTCGTGCTGCTTTCCCTTGCTTTGATGAACCCGCTGTTAAATCTACTTTTACTCTAGTTTTAGTTGTACCTGAGAATTTGACTGCTCTTTCAAATATGCCTGTTCTTTCTTCAAAGGCTCCTGATGATGGAAAGAAGAAGGGCATTTCTGACAAGAAGGCTCAAACAGATGTAAGAACTAAAGTTGTCACTTTTCAAAAGACTCCTGTAATGAGTACTTATCTTCTTGGTTGGGTAATTGGTGATCTTGAATATATCGAGAGCTTTACTGAACGTTCCTATAATGGAAGACCTCTTCCTGTTCGTGTTTATACTACCCGTGGCTTGCTTCATCAAGCCGAGTTTGCTCTTTCTTACGCTCCACGTATTGTAGATTACTTCTCAGAAATTTTTGGAATTGATTATGTTTTACCTAAACTTGATTTGGTAGCTGTTCATGAATTCTCTCATGGTGCAATGGAAAACTGGGGTCTTCTGACATACAGAACTACTACTCTGTTGTTTGATCCTAAGACTTCAGACGATCGTTATAAGTCTGTTGTTTCTTATGTAGTTGCTCACGAAATTGCTCATCAGTGGTTTGGAAATCTTGTAACTATGAAATGGTGGAACGATCTTTGGCTTAATGAAGGATTTGCTACTTTCATCGGCTGGAAAGCGATTGAACACTTGAACCCTGAATGGGATGTATTTACTACATTTACTGCTGAAGCTTTTCAAACTGCTTTATCTTTAGATTCTCTTAGACAATCTCACCCAATTGAAGTTTTTGTACATTCTGCAAGAGATATCGATCAAGTGTTTGATCATATTTCTTATCTCAAAGGTTCTTCAGCTATTAAAATGATTGCGAATCATCTAGGAATTGAAACCTTCCTTAAGGGTGTATCTGAATATCTTAAAAAGTATTCTTATGGTAATGCTGAAACTAAAGATCTCTGGCACTCACTTTCAGAGGTATCCGGATCTGATGTAACCACACTTATGGACAATTGGATTAAAAAGATCGGTTATCCTTATATTGATGTGTCTGAATCTGAAACCGGTATTAATGTAGAACAACACAGATTTCTTGCCTCTGGTGATGCTACAGAAGAAGAAGACCAAACTATTTGGTGGGTACCTTTGGCTATACATTCTAATAATACTGAATCAATTTCTTCAGAATTTCAAGTTCTTGACACCAGATCTTCTCAAATATCAGGTTTAGATTCGGAGTTTTACAAAGTTAACTATGGCCAGAACGGTGTGTATCGTGTCAAATATCCCGAACAAAGATTGTCTGTCCTTGGAACTCAACAGTCAAAGCTTTCAGCTTCTGATCGTATTGGGTTGGTTGGAGATGCATTTTCCTTTGCATCTGCTGGTTTGTCAAGCACTACATCATTTTTATCTTTAGTCGAGAATAGTTCAGGAGAAGAATCATTCCCTGTTTGGAGTATTCTTGAAACTAGTTTATCAGAGCTTTCTAATATCTTTTACAATTCTAAAGAAATTAATTCTTCTTTAAAGAACTTCTGGCTTTCTTTAATTACTCCTTCTTTGGAACGTCTCGGCTGGGAAGGATCTCCCGATGAAGATTTTCTCAGTGTACGTCTCCGTGCCACTATTATTGCTCGTGCCGGTTTGCTTGGTGAAGAGTCTGTTGTATCCAAGGCACGTGAATTGTTTAAATCATCATCCGCAGAAATCAAGCCTAGTTTGAGATTGGCTATCTGGTCAACTGTGTTAAAGCATGCTTCTGATGAAGATGTTGATCTTTTTGAAGAAGTTCTTAAGAAACAATCAGACTCTAGTTCAATTGATGGTCGAGAGATTGCCCTTGTTGCACTTGGCCGTGTAACTGCTCCAGGATTGATTAAGAAATCTCTTGATTTGATTCTTTCATCCCAGGTTGCCGTACAAGATATTCATTACTTGTCTTCTTCACTTGCTTCAAATCCTCTTGCCATTGACAGCGTTTGGTCATACGTTAAAGAGAATTGGTCTGTGTTTACTGAAAGATTTTCTGGTATGGTAATTGATAGATTTGTTAAAGTAACTCTTAACAAATTTACGGACGCTAGTACCATTGATGATGTTGAGAAGTTTTTCTCAGATAAGGACACCAGTGCCTTTTCTCGTTCTCTTGCACAAAGTATTGATAGATGCAGAGCTAACCAACTTTGGGCTGCTAGAGATGAAACACAAGTAGCTGAATGGCTTTCTACACGTGGATTCTAAGTACCGCTTGATTTTATAAACAGTTTTGTTTAATTTGAGAACCAATATTTTATAATAGTTATATAAAAACAATATATAGTACAAAATTTGTGATTGACAGTCCCCTTTCCGTATAAACTAATACCGTCTATTCAAAAGAAGAAGGCTCAAACTTATTTTTATCTTGACTGAAAACGGGATCCGTAGGATTAGCAACAAAAAGGGCAGCGTTTGGCTCTTGTTTATCACAAAGACCTATTTTGGAATCTAGAATTCCAGGAGCAAAGTTTCTTGCTTTAGGAGAACCAGCAGAATCAGAACTATTCAAACCTCCCATAGAATATCTATTTGAATCATCGTCAGAGAAATCATCTAAATCATCTTCTAGCAGGAAATCAGGAATTGAAGAATCAAAGCTATTTGAAGAAGATGGTTCTTTGTTAGGTACTTTTCGAGACGGAGTTGTGAAATTTGAAGAAGGAATACCAGTTGTAGCTATAGAAGGAATAGTAGGTTGTTTTGTAGGAGTTGATTGAGGCATTGAACGAGTTGATGAATTTGAATTTTCAAAATTTGCTTCACGTAAATGCAATTGAGAGATCTTATAACTGAGTTCAAAGTATTCGTTTGGATGTGAAATGGCTTCAGGACGAAATCTAATATTCTCACCAGAATCAATCTTATTTTCTTGAAACGCAGCAGAAACTTGTGATTCAGTTAAAGAACGAAAAACTTGACCACATGCAATATTGTATTTACGTTCTTCAACATTATGTAAAACAGATTTTATTGTAGCTTGATCTGTTAATCCCATAGACTTTATAGCAGAAGTCAAATTTGATTCATTCATGTCTCTAAAAGGACATCCATGTGCTTGTCCATTTGTAGGACCTGGCTGTCTTTGAATCTCATTACATGACTGAGGACGAAAATCAATTCTACTTCCTTCACAACCATAATCATATCTAAAATGGTATCTATATTCTTTATTAAATTCGGCTTCAGAAGTTGTGCTAAATGCTTTACGCCAGAATCTTAAAGCTTCTTCTAAATCTAAGCCAACACCCTTTAAGAAAAGATTCAATTGAATACGACCATGATATTTAAGATGATGAAACTTCTGAACATGAGCAAGCATGGAGTTCATACATAAAGGGAAGTTAGAAGTAAGTTCTTCTACAGATTCAGCAGTAATTGCACCGTCAATAACAGATGTAGTACGAGGAGTAAAAGAAATCGAGCTATACCCTTTGCTCATATGATTAAGAATTGGTTCAAGACGGTCATCTTCATTTAGATGTTCTCTAATAGTGTTTGTTGCTTGAAGTGCAAGTTCAAGCTGAGATGCAAACTCATCAGCTGCTAAAGAAGATTGTAAGCTTAAAGGCACATAAGCTTTACCGCCTTTAAGAAAGACGCGTCTTTTTGATACTAAGTCGAGAACTTTTTCAAAATCCACTTTAAAGCAAGGCTCAGTTACAGGAGCACCAGCAGCTTCATCTAAAAAGACTTGTACATCTTCTTTTTCATCTTCCGAGACTTCTTCCCAATCATATTTCATGTATTTTATAAAAGCTTGTCTATGAACAAGATCTTCCATTTCGAATCTCATTTTAAAGAGTTGAGTTTCAGCTTTAAGGAATTTAGCACGTAGTTCAGCGGATTTACAAAAGGCAAGACGTAAAGTAAAATGAGAATAATGGTCCTTTTGGCGTTCTCTTTGTACTTTTGCAGCTTTTGCAGGAGATGAATTTGCAGACATATGTAATGATTCATCAAGAGCAGCTCTTAAAGCAGGTTCAGCATCAGATTTAGGAATAGAATTAGTCAAGATTCCTTCAACTACAGCTAAAACTTTAAGACGATCAATAGCCCATTGTTCAAATTCTTCAGCAGTAATCTCTTCAGTAGGTAAAGCAGTATATGTATTTAAACGAAAAGGGTACTGCTCATCTTGAACAATTTGAATAGGAGAGAAGATTGGCTCATCAGGAAGAGATAAACGCGGGTGTTTCTTTCGAGCGCTTTCGGCTTGTTTAAACATTGCTTAGAAAAAGAAAAAAAAGCCAAAAAAAGCAGATCAATTTAAATATAAAGTATTTTGTGGCGTATTACGTGTTTTCTATGATATCGCCGTATAAAGTATGTAAAGAAGAGAAAAACAATAGAACGCGTTTGTGTGTTACGTATAAGTCGCGTCAGTGAAGTAGTTACACTAAATTAGACCTACAATCATTTAAAGTATGATAAATATTAAAAATGTATAGGGCAAAATACATAGATTTTTTCTACAAATTTCGTACCTCGAGGACAATTTTACTTCGATATCAGTAAATCACTGAACTGGTGAACTTGATTAAAGAGAATATTGTATTTTTGTCAATAAAGACAATGGCAGAAGTACAAGATTTAACGACAAGTAGTGTGAGTACAGAAAGTATAACGAGTAGTAGTAATGGAATAAGCAAGATCTCCGAATTTGTAGAAACAGCATTAGGATCGAATCCTTACTTTTCGGCAGGATTTGGTTTAATGGGACTTGGAGTAGCACTTGCAACAGCTAGACAAGTTTCTAAAAGAGCAGCATCCTTTTTATATAGGCAACTTCTTGTCGATCTTGAGATTCCATCTAAAGATAAATCTTATACATGGTTTCTTGATTGGATGGCTAAACAAAATCTTGAGAAACAAAAGAGTTCAAAATTATTTGGTAAAAGACATTTAGCAGTGCAAACATTGTTTAAACAACATGAGAATGGGTCAGTAACTACATCGTTCAGCCTTGTGCCTGGACCAGGTACCCATATTATAAGATATAAAGGAGCATTTATTCAAGTATCAAGAGAAAGATCAGGTAGACTTATGGATTTGACATCAGGATCACCATTTGAAACAGTTACATTAAAGACATTATATAGAGATAGAAATTTATTTGAAGATATTCTCGAAGAAGCAAGAGAGTTAGCTATAAAAAAACAAGAAGGTAAGACTGTTTTATTTACATCATATGGACCAGAATGGAGACCATTCGGACAACCAAGACGAAGAAGACCTATTGAAAGTGTAGTTTTAGATAAAGGCGTTATGAAAAAGCTTCTGACTGATGTTGAAGACTTTTTGAAGAATGGTAAATGGTATTATGATAGAGGTATTCCTTATAGAAGAGGATACTTACTTTTTGGACCACCAGGTAGTGGTAAATCATCATTTATTCAAGCATTAGCTGGACATATGGATTACAACATATGCGTTTTGAATTTAGCAGAACCACATTTAACAGATGATAGATTAAATCACCTTATGAATCATACACCTGAAAGATCTATATTGTTATTAGAGGATATAGATGCAGCCTTTTCACAAAGAGCACAAAGTACAGAACAAGGATATGTAAGTGGAGTCACATTTTCAGGATTACTGAATGCATTAGATGGAGTTACATCAAGTGAAGAAAGAATGATATTTATGACTACTAATCATCCAGATAGATTAGATGCAGCACTTGTTAGGCCTGGAAGAGTCGATTTCCAACAGGTAATTAATTATGCAAGTAGTTACCAAATTGAGAAAATGTTTTATAGGTTTTATGGATCTGAGGCTTCCGAAGAGCAAGCAAAGAGACTAGTTCAAATATCAAAATCTCTTGGCCGACCATTAAGTACGGCAGAATTACAAGGTTTATTTATTACGTTTAAGAATTCACCTGATACAGCACTAGAAGCTTTGAGTGAAACCGGCGCACACAGGCAATGATGAAAATCCTATAAAGATGATTAGGTATGGCACATGGATCTACAAAGGAAAAGGCGTAATGACTTTAAAATGGCCAAGAAATCACGATATCATGAGAATCACGTGGAGGAGTCAAAGAGATAAAGGATATGACTCACTTGAATAACGAATAGAGTTGAAAGAATGACGATCTGCAACAGAATGGGGAGGCGGAGAGTATAAGATAATCTGGTAAACGGGTATGTAGGGTGCATAAATAGGCAATGAATGGGAGTCAAGCTATATGGAACCGATATTGCATTTTCTCTTGTGAAATATCGGTTGTGATTGAAAAGGACACCAAATCGATTAAAAGGAGAGGAGGCAGGTGTTTATGTATATATGGTAATTGCCGTGTATTTACAATACACGAAATGAAGCAAGGTATGTGTTGTAATATACTACAATAAACTCCTCTTTCAGTTCATACTCCCCTCATATTTAATGCATCTGGTGATATATTTTAATAGATACGAATTAATTAAGTCTTATCCTAACTTATATTATAGATAAACTTATAACTCGTTTATCCTCTTTTAATTATTGGGGGGAAAATAAAGATATGAAGAGAGGGAGGGACATAGCCTTAGAATAGATAAATTAGCGATATCGGTTGAAAGTTGAAATGAGTATAAGATAGTTTGCGGTAGTAAAAGTGGAGATTATAATTCGAAAGCGATTACCAAGAAAAATGTAAAGTGATGTAATAATTTAGAACAGTAAGATGAAATATCATTTTATTTAACAGTGGCAGCTCGGCTTAAAATCCTGGGGTAAAGGAGAAGATATTAAGAAGGTAGAAGAAAATCGGGAAGTCATAAGTGAGTCATCCCCTCCTTTGTTTAAAAGATACCGGGATGTCAAACTTACCGTTACGAATTCTTTAGATTTTTTTACAATATCCTATACAGAAAGAAATAGAAGAAAAAGAAAAAGAAATAAAATTGAAAATTGCCTAATCTGGGGTGAACCGAACTGCCTTTGACCGGTCGGTGGAATCCACCACTTACGAGTAGTAATTAACTCTAGTGACTCAAAGTTCACTGCCTATTAAAGGAAAAGTATATATTTAATTTAGAATAAAAATGAGATCTAAAGTAGAACGGTTAAGAAAAGTCATAATGATTCCATCAAGTTATCCATTTTTAGCGGGATGGGAACTATTACATCAGTTTCCGAGCGGGATGTGAAAAATTGGAGACGTCTTCTGAAAGCAGGCAGCTCGGAAAAAAGTGCCATAAAAACAACAATATTGTGTATGAAAAGATACCATTATCATAAACAAATGATATACGGCACACTTTCTTATGCGACCATTATCTGGGTTGCAATCAGGGACAATTTGTCAACTACTTTCATTACAAAGATTAGATCGCATTTTTTCTTTTCGTATTGTATATATTTAGGCTTACGTTTCGGTGGGAGTTTAGACGTCATTTACGCTATTGGTACAATCTAGCCTAATTCTTTTTACCAGTTCAGCCTCGCTCTAAAAGTACCTTATAGAATAACTTTATTTTTGTTATTATTGAGTCATCCCTTACTAAACACGTGAATATTTAGCTTTAATTAACCGCTAACTCCGCATTTTCTCTTGCCTAATTCGACCGACTTTTTACGCCCCTACACATCTTGGCCGATCACAACCTTCCCAACCTTCCTTTTTTTCTTTAATTTTTTCCCTACCCCCCACTATGGCAAATTTATCGTAATATGTGTCACTTTTTCTAAAATCATATATGTTTCATTTATCGGTAACTAGAACATCTATAAATACAGCCGACTCCCCCCTACTTTTTGTATCTTTTTCTTTTGACTAATTTTGTTACTTCGATAAAGAAATACATACACTCACACTACTTAACGCGCTTTATTCATATACAAACACACCAACACATTCTACAAACACTCAAAAAATGCCCGCTATTGTCAACTCTGACTTTGACATATCTGTACCTAACCATATCCTACAAGCAGACCATTTCTATCAAGGTGAACATAATGCTTATATACCTAGAGCTTCTGAAACTTGGAATGATCTACGCACATCCTATCATGATCTCTCATCTTATTCCTCGCATATGCACACTCCTTCTACCAAGTCTTATTTCAATATCCCTACCATTCATGATATGTCATTTATACAGCTTTTACCTAATGAAATCTTACTACAAATATTTAATGAAGTTTTACAAGATTCAGCAGATGGATCTGTTTATTCAAAGCTAGGCGCCTTTAGAAGATCTGTACTTCCTGTATGCAGACGTTGGAATCGTCTTGGTTTAGAAGTACTTTATGCTCATGCTGCTTTTGGTTATCCTACTGCTTTTTATAATTTCCTCCGTGAACTTGAACGTCGTCCTGCTGTTGGAACACTTGTCAAATGTATTGACTTTGCTGATTTCACTTCTGTTGGTCTTGGACGCACTAAGCGCATGAATCAAGAAATCCAATTAGTTACAAACAAAACTATTCTTAAAGCCCTTACTTATACTCCTAATTTAATTGACTTCCTCGCTGGTGAATCTATTCACGATGATATAGACTCTAATGTACTTGAAATGCTTTTTGGAAGTCGCATGTACCTTCAAGGTGCTGATTTCTGTGGTGCTTCTTCCTCTTCATTCGTTACTGCATTTAGTCAAGCTCAACTACCTGAATCTATTCCATCCATTCGTCGTTTGGGCTTACACGAATGCTCAACTTTACCAGCTAGTGTATTTGAATCTTTGCTTCCTAGATTCCCTAGTCTTACACATCTTGATCTTACAAAAACTCAAGTTAATGATACTGCTTTAGAGTCTATTATGAACAGTGCAAAGCTTTTACGTCTTTCTTTGTCTAAGTGCATGAGACTTTCAGGTCATTCAATTTCACGTTTCCTTATTTCTCACCCTGCTTCTGCAAAATTAGAATACCTTAACCTTCAATGTGAAGCTACTCGTGTGAGCCCTCTTGATGTCCCAGATCTTTTAGAGATGATTTTGAGATATGCCCCTTGCATGTCAACTATAAAGAATTTGAATCTTAGTGGAGTAACTGTCACTGAAGATCTTATTGCTTTATTGCCTAAGCAGCTTGAAGGTCTTTCACTAGGATATTGCGAGGTTCCATTAGACACCATAATGAGCCTTCTTTCTGAGAATCAACCTAACTTAATGTATTTGGATCTTACTGGACATCCTGAAGTTAATACATGGGTTGTTCAAGACCAATCCGCTTTTCGTCATCCAAGTGTATACCTTTACGAACTTTCACATTCTGTTGTCTCTAAACTTGATGGTGTCAAGCTTACTGATATCACACCAATTGTAGGACAAGGAAATCGTGGATGGATTTTGAAAGGACAAGATTGTACATGCGAAGATAGACTTCATTATTCTAGCATGGGACAAACAGCAGATGGTATACAAACAATGGCCCCTGAGACTAGAAGAGGATGTGGACAACAAGTATATACACATCGTGTTCTTGGTATGGATATGAATGTTGCACAATTGAATTTAGCATCTAGGAAGATTAATTGTGCCGTATCAGCAGCAGCCTTGTCTAAGGTGAGTGGAAAGAAGCAAGCTCATTCAAGAGGTACATATTTGTACTATAGTTTGCGTAAGCCATGAGATTATAATGGTGGGAATATTTTAATATTTTAATGATTTATGTTAATGATAAAATGATAAGTTATGATAATGATATATATTTTAATGAATATGGAGATGTAAATGTAGTCTAGTATTCTAAAGAAGGTAATATTTGCTCAAGGAGTCACGGTATAAGAAAACGAGCAAATAAACATAATTGGTTGAACGAAGAGAGTGACGCGATGGATAATGTGATATATCTTGTAATGCAGAAAGTACTGAAAAGTTGTGAGAATGTACAGAGAGAGAATGTAGCGAAGTGTTAAAAGAATTGAATACGATTGTAGCGAATGTGAAGTGTGTCATGTATTACAGATGCACATACTAAAAGTCATATAGTCAAGGAATTACATGTGGTAGGCGTGATTTCATCATATCGCAATCTGACCGTCCGTCATATGATTCACGTATATGTTTATGAATTTAAAGTTCAAGAATATGAACAATCGAAAACCTTAATCAGTTATGCACCTTGATGTATTTTCTCACCATCAAACTTGGAATACTTCAATTTACAGTATTTTACTCAAAAATTTTTAAATATTCATACCTGATTATTTTATTTACTTATATTATTAATTGCCGTCTTCGAATTTATAAGTATACTTCTTTTTTGAATCGATTAGTTTTGAAATATCTAATAGCTTATTAATCTACATCTATGTCGCTTTGATTTTCTTAGTAAGAGTCAAAACTTTAATTTACAAGTTATTTCCCTTTCCTTCCTACGAACTTCCGCCTTTGTATTTATTTATCACAGGTAAAAGCAAAAAGCCCCTGTATTTCTTCCTATTTCTTTTTAATATTTCTCATCTTCTATAAACCCGCTAAAAATGAATTCTTTAAAGTATTTAAATAGAACAGTTTTGAATGTTTCTCTTAGAAACTCAATTAACCTCAATTGCGCTCAATCTTTATCGAAAATGACTACTATTCGTGGTAAAGCAACACTCCCTAAATTGGATTATTCTTATGATGCTTTGGAACCTTATATTTCAAAAGAAATAATGGAATTGCATCATACTAAACATCATAATACTTATGTTACTTCATACAATGCCGCAATTGAGAAGTTATCTGCCGCCGAATCTACCGGAGATGTAAAGGGTCAAATTGAGTTGGGTCCCGTTATTAATTTTCATGGTGGTGGTCATATTAATCATTCTCTTTTCTGGAAAAATTTGGCTCCTCCTTCTGCTGGCGGAGGAAAGTATGCCGAAGGCTCTGCTCTAGATACTGCAATCACCGAAACTTTTGGTGGCAAAGATAAACTTATCGAACTTTTTAATGCTAAATTGGCTCAAATCCAAGGCTCTGGTTGGACTTGGCTTGTAAAGAGTAAGGAAACTGGTAACTTGGAAGTTATCAATAAACAAAATCAAGACCCAATTGTTTCTCCTTATATTCCTTTACTTGGTGTTGACGCTTGGGAACATGCTTATTATTTACAATACGAGAACCGTAAAGTTGAGTATTTCAAAGCTATCTGGCAAGTAGTTAATTGGTCTGAAGTAGCTGCAAGGTATAACGCCGCTCCTTCTCCTAACCTTTAATTTTTTTTCTTTGAGGTACGAAGTCTTTTAATATCGAACTTATGATCAAATTTAGTATATGTATAAAGAAAGAAGAACCAGCAGTGTCTTTTCCCTGCCTTAAGCACTTCTTTCTTTCTTCTCAGTTGCTACTTCGTTAACTTCTCTGATGTTAGCCCTTTCTTTTTCATATTTTCGTATTATTGCATATATACAATTGATTGATTGAAGGCGTTTGATTTCTTTAAATTGCTTTAATTTTTCTTCATTTCGTTGTCTCTTTTTTTTATCGTTATTCTTTTGCTTTTCTTATGTAATTCCCCACACAATCTTCTAAATCATTGTAAATTTCAATTGAAACTCTAACAGCCGTAGTTGATAGACTTTATTCGAACGCGTCTCGATACCATTTTTCTTATCCTTTTCTAATACACTTGTTCTTCATATCATGGATATAGAAACTACAGGTTCCTTTTCCAGTAATGTCTCTGATTCTGAAGAGTTACGAGATCACCAGTTTTATCCTAAGCATAGGAATGGAACATCTCAAGAAGACAGAATATTAGGTGTGTTTGGAGATGATGACGATTCAGATAATGTCCAGTCAATTCAAAGAGTGAATAAGGCTCCTTTATTCTCAAAACCTGTAACTTACATACCTTCAGATGATCGAAATTTACCTTCAGTTACTAAACCTACATCTTTTGATAGTCAAGTATCCAAAGGTACAAATCAACCGCTAGCTTCTCATGAGAAGAAGTACGGCATCGGTGCAAAGCTTATGGCTGGAATGGGATACGTTCCTGGCCAAGGACTAGGTATAAAGAGTCAAGGTATATCTGATCCAATTGAGCATATACAGACTTCTAATAGAGAAGGTCTTGGCAAATCAGTATCATCAGCAAAAACTGCTGTTATAGAACGTGATCCGCTGACTTTTGCCTTATGCAAACGATTATCGAGATTATTAAAAGACACTGATTCCAGCTTATATGAAGAAAATTCTATGCTATTAAGTAATCTTCTTAGCTGCCTGGAATCTTATAATATAGATTCTGCGCAATTGACTAAAATATCAACACTAATTGAGGAACTCGAGGTTCTTCTACAAAATGTCGGTTCTGTTAATAGAGAATTGGCAAGCATTCGAAATGAACTAGACTCTGAAATTCGATTGAGAGATTCAAGTATTCGAGAATATGAAGAAATGCAGGTAGTTCTTGAGAGGATCAGTAATATGATGCCCATGAATACTGATTTAACGGAGTTTCCTATTCATGAGTTAGTGGAGCTTAAAACCTTGATCCCACTTGATTGTGATATTTCTATAGATGAGCTTATTGCTGGTTTAATAGAACCAACAATTTCTGAGACTTTAAACAGCTGGGATCCTAAACAATTTCCTTATGACTATGGATCATTCTTTATGACATGGAACGCTGATACTTCCCCATACTATGAAAGAATATTTCATAACTTTTGGATGCCCAAAGTTCTTGATGCTTATTCGGATATTTCACAGATAGTGGACCGGGAATTTGTAGATTTTTTGGAGTACTGGAAAATGTCTTTGCCAAAGTCTGTATTCGATCTGCTGAAAGTAAAACTGATTCTACCAAGATTAAACATGATTATTTTTGAAAAGATTAACTTACCCCAAGATGAAGCTGTTCAAGAACATACTACAAGATTAGAACCATGGGTTGGAAGAGGAATAATAGATGACGTCTTAGATGATATTGATGCCTTGCTTTATGAAAGGTTCTCTCAAGATATTGAACTAGATCAAGACTTGGCAGCCATTATAGCTTGGAAAAGGTATATAGTTAAATCAGATCAGAAAAGACTTGTCAAGGAACATTTAGAGCATAAGGTATATGAGATACTCTCTAGAGTTGAAATTGATCCTAGCGATCAAGATATGTCTGATTTAGATAGTCTAAAGGAATTAATGAAACCTTTTTTGGAAGCCTACCTTGAGAAGATATACAATGACTTGTTTAAGAAGATTATCAACACCCTTTATGAATGGTGTCAAGATAGTAGAAGTGACGAACAGCTAAAATGGTTTTTATCTTGGAGTTCTTGGATTGAAACTAATTTGTATAGCACGAATACGGAATATATTAATGAATGGATAGATATGAAGGAGTTAGGATTAGAAATAATTGCAGCAAAGACAGATAAAGAAAGAAGATCTTTAATGCTGGGATCAAGATCCAATAAGAAGCGAAGAATGGATCAAGGTAATTTGAAAGATGTTGTTGAAGATTTATGTAAATCTAAAGGGTATATATTTCGTGGAACTAATGAAAGTAAAGATGGATCAAGGATTTACAATATATGTGACAGTTTTGAAAGAAGCAATCAGGGAATACAAGTATATTTTTGGAAAGGTATTGTATGGGGAAAGAAAGGTAACGGTGAATATGAACCTTTAAGTATCAACGATTTGGAGAAAGAACTTAAATGACGATAATGATGTAAAATATTTAATGTTATATAATTTATATAAAATGCAGCGTAGAAAGATGAAGATAGAAGAGCGCTCTTCGTTTCACAAATGAAGAAAATGAGATAGATATAAGACAAGTGAAGATCATGAGTAGAATAACTTATTGTGAAAGATAGTTAACTAAAGCATCAATAGTGATGACCTTTAAGCCATGTTGATTCGCGAACTCGATACAATCATCACGCTTAGCAATTGAACCATCTTCCACTGTGATTTCACAAATAGCAGCTACAGGAGCACAGCCAGCTAATTTACATAGATCAACTGAAGCTTCAGTATGACCTCTACGTTCACGTACACCACCTGGTCTGGCACGAAGAGGTAAAACATGACCGGGTCTTAAAAAGTCAGAAGGAGAAACGGTAGAGTCAGCAAATTTTCTAATAGTCAAAGAACGGTCATTTGCAGAAATACCAGTAGTCGTGCCATGTTTAAAATCACAAGTAACAGTATAAGCAGTACCATGACGATCAGAACCAGTAGGTACCATTAAAGGAAGCTCTAATTGATCAGCGCGAGAATCTTCCATTGGAGCACAAACCAAACCACTTGAATGTTTGACAAGGAAAGCAGCTTTTTCAGTTGTGATATGTTCAGCAGCGATAATGAGATCACCTTCATTCTCTCTACCTTCGTCATCCATAACAACTAAGAACTCACCGTTCTTAAAGGCTTCAATAGCTTCGGGAATAGTATTAAAAGACATATTTAATGTTTTTGTATGTTTGATTTTTGAAGTAGATATAAAGTTCAACAAAAAATTGGGAATAGTTAGTCTGACGATTCTTCGAAAAATAAATAAATAAAAAGAATACGAGGAAACAAAGATGAGGAATAACTTATATAAAAAGAAGAAAAGAGTTCTCGAGGAGATGCTTTTTTTGTCGATTATAATATAAGCTTTTTTTTCTGTTTTCGATTTGAAATTATCCGGGGTAACAAAAGAAAAAAAAGTAAGAAAAAAAGCGATATTTAGATCTGTGCTTTTATTTCGAATTTGGGATAGCAAAAAAAAAGCTCACAAGCGTCTGAGAGAAGAAAAATAGAATAAAATATAATAAAAAATGTGGGATCGTCTATTGATTTCTTTGATATCTTCGATTTGTTCAATTTCTTGATTTCTTGATTTCTTTAAAATTTCTTTCTTTATCTTTTTGCACCTCTTTATATGAAAAATCGAAAAGTTAAAAAAAAAGCGAAATTGAAAAAACCCGCAAAATTAGATACTTTTTATTTTCGCTCCGTACGAACCGCTAAAAATAAAAATAAAAATCATAAAATAGTGACAAATAGATCTGCTAGAACAATAAATAAAGCGATTTAAAGTTTTTTTAGAACATTTATTATTATCAATGAAAAGCGCATCATCGATAATCTCATTCATTTCTTTAAATTATCACCCATTTCTGGCTATTTAATAAACAAACAATATAAAATATTCAATAATCAATATCTTATAGAATAGTAAAATCTGCATAGTTTGTTCATTTCTATGATAAATATTCAGATCCAAATAAGAAGGCTTTGAATGTATAAACGTTCTATTTCGACGTTCTTGATGTTTGTGCATCTAAATAGAATTTTTTGGCCTCTTTTCCTCTCTTCGCCGGTAATTAGTATATGGCGTTGGTCGCAGTAATGGAAAAACTCATATGTTACTGTAAGATTGTGCTAACCAAAGAGAACTGTCAATATAGAACTGTATTAGTGGACAGTAACCGTTAACCTAAACGCCATATGACATATCTTAGTCCACTTATTATGCCACATATACACACCCTATTAAAGAATAGGCGCAGCAAATTATCCCGATAGGTAATCTTATACTACCAAAATGATTAAGCAATTCCCGCCAAAGTGTGTAAAGATAAAAATATAGAAGAAACATTCGCGGCCAAACGAGTAATCACAACAACCAATAACTGATAGATGCAATAGGTACATATGAACATCTACACGCCAACTCATATGGGATATATGGATTTGCTCTTCTTTCATAATTGTTATCTCAATTTTCCTAATCATTCTAAGATTAAAAATAAGCGTAGATTATTTAACCGACTAAAATACCAAGCCTGATCTCTTTATCTGATCAAAATTAATCACATGCCAATAAACAATCAAGCTATACGCAAAATTACTCCTGTGTCCATGTTTATCTCTCTTCTAGCTATAGATTCCTTGTGTCAGTAACTGAAATTGATCATAAAGCATAGTATACCGACTTCCAATACTTTTCAATATCAAATACTGATCAACAAATGCTTCTGCATCAGAATCTGAAAGTTGTAGTTGAAACCTTTGTTGCATTTGCTGTGCTGTAGCTGGACCTGACAAAAAACATGGCAATTGAGAATCTTTTTGCATAATCTCAACCATACCAACAAGAAAATCTGCTCTTTTTCTTAAAGCCAAAAATCCTTTCTTCATTAACTCACTAAATTCTTTCATCATATCAGATCCTTCTCCTCCAAGTACTTCTAGATACTCATACGTAAATTTAAACGGAGCAGCTTCAAACCCAACTCGTCCTGGTGTATTGGACAACATAAATCCGAAATCAATATGAATAATATGTCCTTGATTATCTAGCAATATATTACCATTGTGACGATCTTTAATTTGCAACACGTAACAAATTAAAGAATAAGCAGCAAGAGATTTCATAAATTGTCTTTGAGCCTCTTTATAGTTTTCAGACTCTTCAGATTCTCCAAATGTCTTCACAAAATAGTCTTTTAACGTAACAATGTTTCCTTTAGGATTAGTACCTGCCACAACCGTAGCATTAGTCATCGCCTTCTTAATCGAGTGAATACTTATTCCATTCGTAATAGTTTCCATAAGTCCACTACTTTCTCCTGTAATTAATACTTTCATAGGCCTAACCCAAACACCTACATCAAACTCTTTCCAAATATGCAAGCATGCAACAATTAACTGACATGCTAATGATTCTTGTCTAAGATCACTTCCTGTTTTC
This sequence comes from Tortispora sangerardonensis, assembly GCA_030566855.1. Taxonomy (NCBI): domain Eukaryota; kingdom Fungi; phylum Ascomycota; class Trigonopsidomycetes; order Trigonopsidales; family Trigonopsidaceae; genus Tortispora; species Tortispora sangerardonensis. The sequence goes on along the minus strand of JAKUBJ010000039.1, from coordinate 61,688 downwards.
GCAATAACTGATATAAGTTCCCAGTTAGAAAAATGCCCATACGGAGAGCCTAATCTTACACGTTCTCTTTTTCTTTGCCATTCCTCTCCAAAACTTATCGCACTAGGATCATCCGATCGGCTCGTAGCAATACCGCCTGTTTTCAAATCATTTTCCGTCCTTCTATCTCCAGCTTCGCCTCCAAGTATATTGACATCTGAAAATATACTATGCTCTTCAAAATCTTGCATACTTGATATAATTTTTGCCTTAATACTTGCAACTTGATCCCTTGGCAACTTAGATCCAGAAGGCCCATCAAGCTGCGCTAACATTATAGATGCTGTTCGCATCTGTGTAGCAAGATCTGTAATCTCAGCAGGTGATCTGGGAGTAACTCGTCGCTGAGCTGGATAAGAAGACGCAAATGAGAGAGTAGAACTTCTAGGAGATTCCGCTGCTTCGGCATTTAACCCCTGGTATATCTTAAGACTACTAGACTGCGGAGCTGCTAATGTAGTCGAAACAATATGGGATGATTCTCCAAGAGGAGGTGAATTTCTTTGAATATTAATAGCAACAGTACCAGTTGAAGATGGAGAATCAGAAACACTAGTACCAATACCCAATTCACTAATTATATCAGCCCGAAAATCAGAAGAAGCTTTGGAAACAGATAAATCACCCATTTCAGATTCTAAAAGCCTTGACACTTTTGAAGTAGCATCGTCGCTTAGATCAGTATCCGATTGAAAAGAATTAAATTTAGGATCCAAATCGAATAAATAGTGTTTGTCAAGATCAGAAGCCCCTAGGAGTGATGCATTATCTTTTGTCTCTGGATCGAAATTAAGATTTTCTTTTAGTACTTCTATTAATAGCAGGAAAGGCGCACGTTCAGCAGAATTTAAGACAGTACTTTCAGCAGGGGATATACGAACAATCCTTGCAAGTTTCTGCTTTTCAGCAAAGCCAGAAATATCAATCATATAAGGTATATCAGCCTCAGCTGGGAGGTCATTATTAAGTAAAGCAAGTTCAGCTCTTAAAGCGGAAAGTCTGGCAGGTTTAGGCACTTGTACTAGACGAGAAGAGATAGCTTCCAGAGCGGAATAGAATTGTGTAGTTATATGGAAGTAATGAGCCCTGAGAGTTCTATATTTCTCTTTAGGAGACAATTGCTTTTCTCGTGTTCGATGACCAAATCTAAGTCGAGATTTTGATGATGAAGAATTAGAAGTACCACTTGCGGATACAGCTCTAGTAAAAGCAGATTTCTTGAACACTGTAGGTATTCCAGTCTTAGAAGAAGAGGAAGAAGTAGAACCAGTAGGATTAGAAGATAAATTAGGCATTGAAGTTACTTCTGAGCGAGAATAGACCAAAGTTTTTGGTTCAGGAGCGTGAGGGTATTCTTGAGAATCGGAAGTAGATTGACTGGAAGGTAAAGTTGAAGATCTAGATCTTGAAGATACTAAAGGATCATAAGCATCTATTCTATTAGAAGAACCTTGTGAATATACCATAGGCTTTGCAAGAGAAGTGAATTGAGGGAGAGCTGGAGCAGCGAATAAAGAAGCCATACCTACTAATACAGAAGGAAGATTGTCAACAATCTTAGGGGAAGTAGGTTCACGGGCACTAAACATAAATAATTGTAGCTTATTAAAAACTCTTTTACAAGTTGCAAACGCATAAGAATCAGGAGCTGAAGCAAATTCTTGAAGGAAAGCTTCGAACAACCAAAAAGCAAGTAAAGCACAATGAACACTTGATTCACAAAGATCCATCAAAAGGTCTTCTAAAGCAGTACTTTCAGTCTGTATGGTTAAAACAGTTTGACATATTTGTGGAAGTAAGAAGATAATTTCGTCATACGAGTATTGTCTTAATTTTTGACATATGTAATATTGAATTCCAATAGAATCAGGATACCTTGAAAGATAGGATATACAAAGAAAAGGAGTCAGGTGAGAAGAGTCCAAGAACCTTTGAAGCATACCATAACCGCCATTCTGCATGTTTGAAAAGCAAATGAAAGTAGACGATAAATTATTTGATAGTATATGAGAATCTCTGACAGCTTTCTTCCACTCTTTCTTTCGGTTCAAAAGGGTAAATCAATTTACCATAGACAAAATATAATAAAAAAACAATAGGGTATTATAAGAAAAAAATTCAAGTTTACCAGATGGTTAATTGATGATAAAAGGTGCTCTTTTGTAAGTACGGTGATTTTCCCTGTTCCTTGTCTGTAACATGAACTTTCTCAGTGCTTCTTTCGTACAGGGGTCAAGTGATGAATAGTATATATTTCCTTATTAGAACCTTTTATAAGCAAATAATATCTAAACCTAAACTTATAAATAAAATCAATAGGAAAATAAGAAAATATCAAGTAATAAAACGAATAGCAAGACAAATTGGATGTTGATAAAAAGAGTGATTGCTTGTGTTGTATAGTTAGTGTGCGTAAAGTAAAATAAGAAAAAGCGTGGATGTGTTTAATTCATATAACCGGGTAAAAAAAATAATTAGTTGATCGTGCAATAATTATAGTTAACGGTTAGTAAAATTACACACCATCTTGTTGTTCTCTTTTCCCATAAAAGCCATCATAATTTCATTACAGCCATTATTATAACGGTTACGCATTTATTTTTTAGTACTTTAGATTGTATACAAAGACATATTCAGGAAAAACTATAAACAGGCTGTTTTTTGTATAAGTTACATCACGAATACCCCTTTATCTATTGTGATTTTACCTTATCCTACCAAACAAAACAAATCTACTTTAAGAGGATGAAGTAATCTTGCATTTTTGTATATAAAGAGTTTTTGATTTTTCTATTATACTGTCATATATATAAAGGGAAATGATTATTTTATTGCTAAGTTTATTTGTTTTATATGCTATTGCCGATCAAATCATCGAGAATGATGTATGTTATAATGGTGATCTGATTCATGACCAACTAGATCATCTATTTAACCATTTGCATTGTTTTCATGATCAACCACCTTTAGAAACGTATATAGCTACAATCACGGACACTCAAGTTATTGAAACAGGTATAAGCTCAACAGTCGAAGTTATAGACGACGAAGATATAGAAGCACATGAGTTCTTATCATTTGAACAATGGAAGAAACTGAAACAAGAAGAATTATTAAAACATTATGATTCTGAAGATATAAGAAAGCCTTCACTGGAAGAATTAGATAAAATTTATTTGAATTTGCATTTATCTAGTTCCGTCGATGACGAAAAACCGCATGAAACTTCTTTGAAACCTTTAGAACCTGCTGTTACTAATTTACCAATAACTGAACAAGGTGATAATACTTTGTGGGATGATATAAAGGAAAGAACTGATTATACTTCATCTACATGTGGAGCTAAAGTTCTTAAAGCAAATTCTGAAGCACAAGGTAAATCTTCTATACTTACTGACAATAGAGACACATACATGCTTACTAAATGCTCAGATACTGATAAGTTCGTTATAATAGAACTTTGTGAAGAAATAAGAATTGATACTTTAGTATTTGCAAATTTTGAATATTTCTCTTCTATGTTTAAACATTTTAAGTTATTTGTCACTGATAGATATCCTGCGAAGACAAATTCATGGATTGAAATTGCACATTTAAAGGCTAAGAATGTACGTTCATTACAAGCTTTTCATATACCACCTTCGAATTTATGGGGAAAATTTTTAAGGTTTGAGTTCTTTGATTATTATGGTAATGAATACTATTGTCCTATATCATATATTGCCATATATGGTATAACGATGATAGAAGAGTTTAGAAATAATGATCCTTTGATAGCTCCTGTTATTGAGGTATCTTTGACAGATGATAGGATAAGAACTTTAGAGAATGTTTCTACAGAGGCTATGAATGACAGTTCTACCACTGCGATTGACTGTCAATGTGATTATGATTCTTCTAAGATTGATTTGTCACCTTTAGAATATTCATTGTTACACACCTCACTATTTTGTGATCTATGCAATAGGAAGTTACTCTGGAATACTACAAGTAGCTTTGAGACTGATACAACTAATCATAACGTATTAAGTGCGAATACTACTGGAATATACAGTGCACCAATTCAACTTGACAATGCTTCGATTGCTAATAATAACAACGATAACGATGAAATTAAAACAAATGAATCGACTGTTAATAATACTGCACCGATTATATCTGAAACTATTAATCAGCAAACGTCTCTTTCTTCTGAAACTGCTAAAACAGCGACTATGGCAGATTCATTAGCACATGAATCAATATATGTCAATATGATGAAGAGACTTATGACATTAGAAACGAATTATAATTTAACCACGCAGTTTATGGAACAACAAGGAATTGATTTACAATTAGCATTTAGTAAAATTGAGAAGAGACAAAGGCATAAACTGGAAAAATTTCTTAGTCATTTGAATGAAACAGTTCTTTCTCAATTAAGAGGGCTTAGATATGAGTACTTGGAAATGTGGGATATGGCATTTAAAGAACTTACTGAAAATCATTTGAAAAATGATGAGAATATGACACATTTGACACAAGAATTAACATTTCAAAAAAGAATTATTATGCTTCAGTTCTTCTTTTTGATTTTACTTACTTTTGCGGTTCTTTTGACACGCACAACAACTGAGATTTCCAAAGTGACTGAATCTGAAAATCAGAAATTACTTGTACTTAAAACTAATTTGGGAAAAGATTTAACGAAATGGAAGCATAATTTGAAATTATGGAAGTTAAGCTTTACATCTGGAAGAAAAGAAGCTGTTAAAGAACCACCTGTTATTAGACATGCATCAGAACCAGATCTTGCAAAGAAGTTTAAGCAATCTTGGGAAAAGAAAGAAGTTGAAGGTATTGAGGATGGACTATATATGAATCATGATAGTGATGAAACAGAGACAGAGTTGAATGAAGATCCTATTGAAGATATTAAGATCAAGATTCATTCAGATTCTAAGTTTTCTGGTTTCGACCTCACAGAAGATCAGATTTTAAACGATTTTCAAGCAGAGAAGATGAACGTTAATGAAAATGAGAATTTTAAAGGATCTAAAAGAAGAGTATCTACATGGACAACATCTGATGCAAGAGTTAAGATTGATAGTTCAGATGATATGGGACCAGGTGACAATATTTATGTGTCTCAGTCAATGGATGCAACTGAAATTGAGATTCTTCAAATGGAGAATTAAAGAATGGGGTAAATTTTATAAATTACAAATGACATCTATGCATAACGTTAAATAAAACCCCTATCAGATCAGATCTAAGATCTTAGCGCCGGTTTTATCATCACATTTTCCCTCTTTGGGGTTTTATTATACGGCTGATAAGGAAATTATAGATTAGGGTATTAATTAATTAAAGTCATGAATCCTATCGCCACATACTCCGATGTAAGAAGTGCCGGTTAGGCAAAAAAAAACATTTATATAAGTTTTCATTTTTTCCTCTCGCATTCTTTTCTTTACGTATTTATTTTTTATAAACAAAAGAAAATATAAGCCAGAAAAGGAATAGATTTTTCTTGGTTTTTAATTACTTAATAAAATAAGGTTTTAGAGTTTATAGAAAATAGAAAGGAAAAGGTTTGTTCTAGAAACCATATTAGAAAACAAGGAAACGAAATATCGGAAAAAAGGAATGCCTCAGATCTCAACTAATCATGAAGTTATGAATCAATATTTTGTTGAATCAAAGGATGAGTTCGATATTACACAAATACCATATTCTGCACCTACGCCGACTTCATTAGCTATATCACCATCTTTAACTTCTTCCGATTCACAAATTGGTAATTCCGAGATCAACTCACATTCAAAAGGTAATATTACTTTACCTGATTCTTATTCAGCTTTACAAAATACATTAATGGAGATCGATCTTACATCAGAATTTGCAAAAGTATCCATTGATAATTCTTCTAATTCTATTACGGAAGAAATTAGTAATGATTCGGAACATAAAGGTGCCATTCCTTGTGGCCCTGGTTGCTCTTGTGCTGCTATAGCAAGTGTTATAGAACCCATGAGACCTTCTCCTGGTACAGGAACTCCTTTGTTATCTTCAAGTTCTATTAGAACTATTAAACCTTTAGATTTTAATTGGTCGTTTCCGGAGAATCCCGCTTTTGAAGACTTGCATCTTCCACTTGCAAAGATCTCACGGCAATACAGATACTCTATTTTCCCTAAAATAGAAAACGGAACTAAAGTTTCTGTTTCACAAATTGATAATGATGCATTTGATAGAGTGTCGTTGGAAGCTTATAAGTCAGGAACAGTCCATCATACTGATACCACTAAGGCGCCCACTTATGTTCAACCTCATCCACCATTTCAGGTACACAGTGTACCTATAATTACTTCAAGATTATTGACCTCAGCTGCTGCTATAAAGAGAACATACCACTTTGACTTAGATGTCACTGATTATCCTGAAGAGATTGCTGGTGTAGATTTTACTGTAGGTGGTGCAATTGGTATTTGTCCACCTAATGACAATGATTTAATTGATGAATTATTTGATCTTATAAACTATCCTGAAAATTTAAGAGATGCTCAAACTATGGTCCATACGAAAGGTGGAAGATGGCCAACTATATGGGGCGATGATATTTCAAGAGATATTGTCTCTAGCCCTAGAGAGATTCTTACATGGACAATTGATTTTTGCAACGAAATTCTTACGAAACAGTTGCTTTTACTTTTAAAGGACTCTGCTACTGATCCTACTGAGAGGGCCGTCCTTACTTGGCTTACTTCTGATTATGGGCAAGTTGGCTTTTCTGAAATTCGTTCTAGAAAGAATCCACCTACTTTGATTCAACTTCTTTATGCTTTTCCTTCTTCGAAACCAACATTACCAAAATTACTTTCTGTTCTACCTATGCTAATGCCAAGATGGTATTCACTTAGTTCTGATCCTACATACACAACAGCTGAATTATTGGCTGAAGCGAATAGACAAGCTTGTATGTCACAAGAAGATTGTGCTTATAATGTTGCATATAATCCATTAGAAAACAAATCAAATTTGAAAGATCAAGAGATTGTTGAAGGAGCTCAAGCATTAATGGAAGAAAGACGAATTATTGAATTTGCAGTGACAGTACATGAATCAGATGAAGACTGGAGAAGTGATGCTACAAAGAAAGCAAGACCAGGTATTTGCTCTGGATACTTAGAAAGACAAGCCAGAGAACTAGCACACCACCCAGATACGAAATTGACGATACCTATATTCAGAGGTTTACAAGGTAATCCTTTAGCTAGAGAATTCAGACCTGATGGACCTATGGTACTGATTGGAGCAGGAGTTGGTATAGCACCATTTAGAGGGTTTGTACAAAGAAGATTAAAGAACGCATCGTGCCGTAATAAAGTTTGGATTATTCAAGGCTGCAGAGATCATTTACTTGATGAATTATATGCTGGTGAATGGGGAGTGGATACTGATGAAGTTCGTAAAGTTGTAGAGTCTCGATCTAAAAATGGTGGACATAAATATGTTCAAGATGAAGTACGCGAACAAGCTGAATTAGTTTGGAATGTCATGAGTCACCCAGATGGAAAAGTATTTGTATGTGGATCAAGTGTTGGTATGGGCGAAGGAGTTGATGACGCATTACAAGATGTTGCAATAACAATGGGAGAGATGACGAAAGAAGAAGCAAAACAATTTTGGGAAGATAAAGCTCGAAACCAATTATACGTTCAAGAAACATGGTAAAAACAAAAGATTTTGTTTTTCTTTATTTTGACGTTAGAGATATAATGAATATAATATATTTTGATAAGAAACTATGTACAGAGAAGATATTATAGAAGTGAGGAATGTTATGTTAAGCCATGAATTTAAGTAGCATATTTTGCAATATACTGCTTTTTCATTTCAACAGTAAATGTATTGCTAACAGCCTTAATTCTTCCAGATTTTTCAAGTAATGTAATAATATCATTCTTATTCTCAGCAGGTACACTTAATCTACTTCTAACAGCAAATCCAGATAAAGCAACTTGAATTAACCAAGCAGCTGTAGACATTGGAAGTGGCGTAGTGATATTTCCAGGTTTGTAACCTATTGAAAGAGATAAAGGAGGATGTAAAGATTCAGTAAATATGTCAGCACTAGAAATCATAAATGGTAATATACCAGTACCATTAGAAGTGTCACCTTCTGGAAATAATACACATATAGATTTGGTACTATTCGCTTGTTCAACAAACGATTGTAAAGGTATAGCCTTCTTATTTTGTTTAGGCAATTTAATTGCTAATGTAGATAACTCTAAAGGAGTAATAGGTAAAACCTGACCATTAATTTGAGCTAATGCAAAAACGATATTTGAAATACCAGCTGATTTTAATGATCTTAATGCAATATATCCATCTAATGGTGAACTGAAATTACATACAACAATTGTACCTGGTAAAAGACCAAGTTCATGTGACTTTAAATCAGTTTTCTTGCTACGTCTGCTCGAACTATAATCTAAATTTATCCAATTCCATCGTCCTGTGACTAAACTGATAATAACGATAATTAAACGCGGTATAAACAAAATCCAATTAAGAACATTTGGCTTATATACAATTGGTGAAAATGGTGATATACCTGTTCCTTTATCTCTATAATCACTGTATCTTTCCATATTTGGCAAATTCACGGACTGTTTAAAGTTTGTTAATACAAATATTTTGTTTATGAAGCAAACATAGGTAAAGGCAAAAAGATAGTGAGAATAGAAAAAATTATAATAGCCACGATTACCCGTTTAGGAAAGTACACATGACGATTAACGTGATGGATTAAATTACACACGGTTACATAAAACAATTTCAGATGATCGTGTATAGTAAGAAAAGTATGATTAAAATAATATCAAGTGATTAAAATTAAAACAGTAAAAAATATAACATAAATAAAGCAAATTTGAAAGTAAAAAGCAGACAAAAAGATAGACACCTTAACTTTTTTAAATCAAAACAAAATGTTCGATAATTTCAAGAAACAAGCTAAAAAGAAAGTTGATGAAGCCTTTGATGAAGGAAAAACTAGAACAAATAAAGCTTTAGAAAGTCTAGGTATTTCTGATACTGGTGCCAATGAAAATCATGATTCAAAAAATTCTCATTCAAGCACCTCTAACAACAACAGTAGCAACGATTACGGCAACAACAACAATGGAAACAGCAACAACAACAACAACAACAACAATGGAAACAGCAACAGTGGCAACAATTCCAACAACAACAACAATTCCAAGAACAGTGGCAACTATGCCAACAACAGCAGCAACAACAAGAGTAGTAACGATAAGAACTTCTCTGGTGATAATGCTGACATTGATCAAGTTGAGCGATTTTAAAGAAAACTACATAGTAAAATAAAAGGTAACACTCCTTTTATTTTCTTCTTTCTTCATTACCCGTAACTTATACATATCGATAAACAAACTTGTTATATCATACACTATAAATAATAACCAAATTCATTGCAATAAAATGGCACTTGCTGCTAATTGTTTCCTTATTCTTAACTTTGCTGTTTCAAGAATAGGAATTTCCTGTAATTGTTCAAATACCTTCATTGATTCTTCAACGTTACCCTTTCCAAGACCATTCTTCATCTTCAAATAATCTCCAATAAATTGAGCAATCTGTGTAAGTGCAGCTTGAAGATATATAGTTTGTCGTTTAGGTGCATACACAAGACCTTGTATTAGACTTTTGACAATACTATCAACTTCTTCTGATAAATCTGCTTTTCCATTAACATACTGTGCAATCCTATATCCATTATCAGTATCAAATTGTATCACAAGTTTCGCAAATAAATGAATCATTTCACCTCGCTCTGACCACATACCTATATCCTCACTGTATTTCGATAACTTGTCGAATAAATTCATTAAAATGCCATATTTTTGTCCAACAATAGCAATAGGAGCAACACGTTCATATAAACACACATGGGCTTCCTCCCAATACTCTCCCGAAAGTAAGTCTGAGGCTTCATCGATATACTTATGAAGATACCGAGAATAATAGCTTCTTGATAAAAGTATAGTCTTTGAGTCAATACCAAGCATATATGAAAAATTTCCTAAGTTATCTGATCCTTCTAAAAATTTCACTGCACTGTCAAAACTTTCTATGGATCCAATATCAAGTAATAAACACGGTAACTCACTATTAAATTCTTTAAGATACTCACCATTACGAATCAAAAAGTCACAAACTGTTCGTTTTCTAATTACATCTTTAGAAATAAAAAGAAACACGCAAAGAGCTCCACAGTTAAAATTAGCATCAGACAAATAACATCCAAACTCAAAGGATATGCTATCCATTTCATTTCGAGTAATTAAACCATTCGGACACAAAAGAAGTTCATTAAGAGTCCAAAATACTTCAAATGATCGATTACCATACATTTCACAGTCGGTTCGTTTCAATAAAGATTCCAAATTATTACTTTCAAGCTTTTCAAAATATATATCAAGCACAAACTTAAGACATGCACCATTAGAAATATCAAAATAATTTGCACTCTCAGCATTCAAAATATCTTCAAATATCTTAAGAACTTCTCTCATGCCATCTTCATATCGAACACCATACCAAACACATAATGCAAATACTTGAATCCATGATAAACTGTGGCTACCATATAATTCTAATGAAAGACATTTAACTGCAAGCTTTATATCACCGGCAAGTAAATAATGAACAAATAAAACTTCAGCAGGAATATTACTAGTTAAATTAGACGTTTTCCAATGCTCTAACTGCTCCAATGCAATAGCTCGAGTATTATTATCACCTCCAATAAGTGGAATCAAACTTGCAAGATGAACATCCTTATATGAAAGCGCGCAATTGCAAGCTCCTGCAATATCGTTCACAAGCAATCTATCAATAATAGCTAACTGAGACATGCTAGATTCAGAATACCAAGTATCGGCTAACAGATACTCTCTCAACCATATAGATAAGCAGTGCAAACGAATTTGGTCTACACTAAGATTCGAAGAATAAGTAAAACCAAGATCTGTAAGATCTTCAACATTGTCAAAAAGAATAGAAGATAAACGCCAGAGAAAAGTCTCTAAACCACGAACATTGGATTTAGAGCAGTAAGAAGCCAGCCGCGCAAAACTAGTTTTGGCATAATCGACTTCAAGCCTTGGAATCTCGTCCTTAGATTTCTTAAGCATGTCAAGCCTAATAGTAGGGAAATCGTCACTTGCAACTAACTTCAAATCACTTTTTATTATATAAACATTCGATGTCAATTCAGGTGTTATATTTTCATTTTCAAATTTTCCATAAACAAGCAAACTTCCCGATGAAGTCCAGGCACCAATTTTCTTTATATCAGAAGAAATGTTATCATTCACAGCAGAGCCTTGAGCTATGGCGTTGCTAAATATCTCTTTATTGAGATCAAAGTTTTCAATATTCTCTGTGGCTTTCTCAACTATTTCAGAATCATACTCAGGATCCAGAACTGAAAGTGGATAAGCTGAAAATGCAAGCTGGTCTACCCACGATGTAGGTACTAAGCCTATATCGTCCTCTTGGGTCATACCAGCAACGTAATCTCTAGAAATATCTTCAAAATCAGAGAATGAGTCACTTTCTGAGCTAACAGATGCCTCCACATCAGAAACAGGTTCAAAATCTTCTAAATAAGAACTCCCATCCACATCCATGCCGTCTTTAGCAGCTTGACTATAATCATAAGTTTCATTTGCAGAAAGATCAGTATTATTGTCAAAAACACTAGAACCATTGGCGTTGCCCATATTAGCTAGTGGTCTAATACGAGCGCCATTGGCTAAAAAAGACATATCATTTTCTTCTTGAACGCTACTCATAGAAGCATCTGAAATATCTTCTTCTATGTCATTCTCTTCGTCATCATAGTCTAGATCATTCAGCCCATAGGTTGTAAAATGTTTAACTCTAAATACCCAAGTACCCGATTCTGGCTCATATGCAACAAATTCAGAATCCGGGACAGATTTAAGACGCTTAATATGCCTCATCACGATCGGCTTAGTCATAAGTTTAACATCGGTAATAGATTTTCCTGTAGCGCGATCAGTAGGATAACAATTCTCAAGTACAATCGTAGCAGGAACATTAAGTCCCTTTCCAACAGGAGGCTTGTTAGTATCATCAGGATAAACAGTAGCCTCTAATGGAGAAATGATAACATACGTGCCAGGAATATCTTCTAAATGTGCAAACCGACTAAGGTCAATAGGCTCATTAAACGTCACATTTCCTAACCCGACTCTACCTACTTTAAACCTCTCTACTTTTTCTAGCTCAGCTAAAGTTAGCTTCTTTAGATCATAGATAGAAGGAACACAATAGTAACCATCAGGTAATGAATCCTCGACAACTTTCTCAGAAGAGGCTTCTTGTTCAACGGGTGCGTTTTTAGCGGATTCTTTTAATGGCTCAGAACTTGATTTTAATGGCTCAGTATTTTCTGTCTTTGAAGCAACAGGAGAAAGAGATAATGTTTGAGCTTTGCTTTCAGTAGGCACAGAGGCAGTAGGAGGAGGAGTATTCTTTTCTAATGGAGAATTGTTTTGAAGAGGGGAACCTGCCAAATTGCTGCTATACAAATCAGTCTTGTTCTTAGCAGGAGTAAACATAGCAGCAGCTTCAGCACCTTTAGACCTATCAATAACAAGCTTACGTGTTTCAGTTTTAGGGCTGAACGCACCAGATAGTAAAATTGAATCAGTAGCAGATGTATCCAAGGCATTGTTAGAGCCCTTCTTTGAAAAAGAAGAAAATGCAGGAACAACAGGAGGCAAAGGAGTACGAGTTCTTGAAACTTTAGGAGAAAACTTGTAAGAAGGAATATTTGCAAGTCTGGCCTTTTGAGCAGCAGAAACAGGTGTTGCGATTGGAGAAGGGATAGTAGCAGGTGTATTTCCGGATACATTAAAAAGCGGATTATTACCAAAAGGATTTTGGTCAATTGAAGCTTGAAGGCTAGGTTGAGTAGCATTAGCAGTTGCGCCTAAAGACTGAGGTTGACCTAATGCACCTCCAAAGCCAAATGAAGAAGAACCACCGGTTTGGGCAGGAGTAGCAGCTGCACCACCAAAAAATGATGTAGATGTATTCCCAGCAGTAGATCCGAATAATCCGCCAGCTGCGGGTTGAGCAGGAGTTGCAGTAGCTCCAAAAAGTCCACCACCAGCAGGAGCAGCAGGCTTCGCACCAAACGCAGTAGTAGCAGTAGTCGGCTGAGCAGTATTACCAAACAATCCTCCAGCTGCAGGAGCGGCAGGCTTTGCACCAAAAAGTCCACCAGTAGCAGGTGTGTTAGTTGTAGCAGAAGCACCAAATCCGGTAGTGGTAGAACCAAATGCAGAACCAAATCCTGGAGCAGCATTAGGCTGACCAGCTGTAGCAGTAGGAGCAGACTGCCCACCAAAAGAAAAAGCAGGTTTAGCTTGTGCTTGATCTTTGTTCTGACCAAATCCACCAAAACTGGCAGTAGGTTGAGCAGTTGGAGCACTAGAACCAAAAGAAAAAGGCTTAGCAGCTGAAGAAGCTGCATTGTTGTTTGCAGCACCAAATGAAAAACCAGTTGAAGGTTGAGCAGTATTAGCAGGAGCAGTATTCTGACCAAATGAAAAACCAGAAGAGGGTTGAGCAGTTGTTGCAGCAGTTGCAGGAGAAGTACCGAAGCCAGTGGTAGGCTTATTTGCACCAAAAATAGAAGATCCAGTACCAGCACCTAAAGTTGAAGCAGGCTGAGAAGCACCAAATCCGGGAGTAGCACTAGGGGTGGCACTTTGGCCAAACCCTGAAAACATAGATGGCTTGCTGGCTTGAGCAGTTTGGCCAAATGTCGAAGAGTTGTTGTTAGAACCAAATGAAAAACTATTGTTTGCAGGTTGACCAAAAGTAGAAGTTGGATTATTGTTTGTTGCACCAAAAGCAGAAGCAGTATTAGTAGCATTAGCAGCACCACCAAAAGGTGAGGTAGAAGAAGACTGACCAAACATTGAAGGTGAAGCGTTATTGTTTGTTGCACCAAAAGCATTGTTATTATTCGTGGAGCCAAAAAGTGAATTACCCGAAGCGGAAGCATTGTTGTTAGCACCAAAAGGGGAATTGTTTGAAGATCCACCAAATCCGGTTGAAGCACCAAAAGCACCAGCACCAGAGGGGTTACCAAAACGGCGACCTTGAGCATAATCAACACTACGAAGTTCTTCAAAGGACCATTTTTGATAAGCAGGCATAGCAGATATTGATTGATAATAATTGACAGTGTTGCTATTAGGAGGAGCTTCACGTTCACTATGTCGTTCAAAAGGAGCATTGCCAGTACCAGGAGGAGCATCACCAGAGTTTATGGAATTAGATAAAGGAGATCCAAAAGCGCCAGCGGGTTTCTGAGCACCAAAAGCAGAAGTAGGGGTAGCAGCAGAGTTACCAAATGGAGAGGTGGAAGATTGACCAAATCCAGAGTTCATTGAAGTTGAAGATTGATTTAAAGCTGAAGGAGCACCGAAAGGACTTGTAGCAGATCTTGTTTGACCAAAAGCGCCATTTGTGCTATTTGCAGCACCAAAAGGAGAAGTGGAAGAAGTGCCAAAAGCATTATTAGAAGCATTAGGAGCCTGATTAGTTGCAGAAGCACCAAATCCAAAGGAAGGAGTAGTATTATTATTAGTGTTTGAACCAAAAGAAAAAGTAGAACTATTTTGTTGATTTTGATTCTGAGCACCAAAAGCAGAAGCATTATTTTGATTTTGATTTCCGAACAAACCTCCACCTGTAGAAGAACCAAAGGCGGAGCCTGAATTGTTACTAGAACCGAAACCAGAAGAGTTTTGAGTAAACATTTCTAAACGTACAACAACAAAATGAGTATAGTTTATAAAACGAAGAATCAAATACCAAAACGGTTGAAAATAAACAAAAATAACTAGTCAAAAGCAAAAAAAAATAGATAAAATAAACCAAGTCAATAAAGTATTAGAAAAAGAAAGGGAAAATCGAAATGTTCAAAACAAGAAAAACGATAGTACGCTTCTTTCTATCTTTTAAAATAAACCTTGTAAAACTCGGTCAAAACAAGTCAATTTTTGTTAATAAAATATTGAAGACGTAAAAAAGCCTTAAATTTAGCTATAAAAAACAATATAATTATTATAGAAATGTTATCGATAAAGTAAACAAGGAAAGAGGAGAGGTTAGAAAGGGGAAGGAAATGATATGTTGGTTGAGTTGAAGCATATAAGTAAAACTACGCTATATTTTTAAGTCAAAAAATTTACCAAATCGGGTGTGATATAAACGTATATATAAATTATTTGTAATGGGTTTATTATATTCAGCCGCATGTAATACGCGTTTAAATTTCGAGACAAAAACAACATAGAACACGGTTCATCACTTTTTTACCTTACGACAAACGAAAGAATAAGAGAACGCGTCTTAAACACGTAAGTTTGTTATAGAAAGATTTATATTAATAATGCTAGGTGAATCGAGTTTAAGAAGAACACCATTTGGTAATACACCTAGAAATAATATATTAAACAATAATTCTAATAATATACCAAAACGCGAACTTCAAGAAGAACAAAGACAAGAGATTCGTGAAGCGTTTGCATTATTTGATTTAGATAATGATGGATTATTAGATTATCATGAATTTAAAGTAGCAATGAGAGCATTAGGATTTGATGCACAAAAATCAGAAGTTTTACAATTATTAAGAGATAATGATCAAGGTGGTGGTAGAATAAATATTGATAATTTCTTTAAAGTAATGACTGAAAGAATCTTAGCAAGAGATCCTATTGAAGAGATTAAACGTGCTTTTCAATTATTTGATGAAGAAGGTAAAGGTAGGATATCTTTTCAGAATCTTAAACATATATCAGAACAATTAGGTGAGAAACTTGATGATGAAGAATTGAAAGCAATGATTGATGAATTTGATCTTGATGATGATGGTGCAATTAATGAAGATGAATTTATTAAAATTTGTATGGATTCTTAAAATAAAGGTAAAATAAACAATCTTGTTCATGGGCTGGGGGAAGTACAGTATTTGTAACTTTGATTCTTTTCTAACTGTTACTTGTTATTTTTTTTGTTTTTGTGTTATAGTAATAATCATATTTTATCCTTGTAAAATAATAAGTAAAGAGGAATAATTTGACGAGTCTTTATAAAGAAAAAAGAGAGTGTGGCTTATTTCAATAGAATGAACGGTGACAATAATACTTGTATCATCTTTTTCTTGGTTGTGTATGTAGAAGCTCATTCGAAAAGGGAAATAAAACTAAAAAAACTACTCTAAGCAGCAGCTTCTTCAGATAAAAGAGCCTTAAATGAGAATGGTTCAAATGCATAACCTTCTCCTTGGAAAAACTTAGACATAGCTTCTACCCAATGAAGACGTAAAGAGTGAAGCATAGCTGATGTACCTTCCATAATAACCAAAATAACAACAGTCAATACAAACCACATCGTAAATGTAATGACAGTCATAACAACTCCTGAAACCCCACTACTTCCAAATGATGTTGCAAGTGTCATAGACCACAAAACTTGTGAAAGTTGAGCATGAGCAAGTGATAAAGCCCATAAACGTAAATATGAAGCTGTATGAGATATACAATTCAAACAAAATTCAATAGTATGAATAACTTGATGAATCATAACTTCACCAAATTCAAATTCTCCATGTCCATGTCCATGTCCTTGATCTTCTTCCATTTCTTCTTGTGGTCCATCTTCTCCACTATTCTCATCCGTTAAACTATCTTGAGGGCTATTCAATCCTTCATATCCATGTTTCTTCTTCTTATTGTCTTGATATCTCAAGTATAATGGTTTCATTAGTAACATCCAAGGTACACATATTAAAGCAATAAGAACCAAAACTTTCTGAAGAGAAGCTTGGTGAGGATAAAGAGGCTCTTCAACCTTACCAGGTGCCAAAAACATATTAATCAATGTGTTAAGTAAACCAGGAGGACTTACTCCAATTCCGTACCAATCAACTGTCCATTTATAAACAATACAGATAACCAAGTAACCAAAAATACTTTGCATGAATAACAATCCAGGAATAAAATTACCAACAATATCAATCATTGAGTCAAAATGAATTGCATTAACCAATGACAAAAATAGTGAATATGTCATATGGATAAATCCCATAACAATAGAAAGTTTCATCTTATAGGAATTGGTGAAAAGAAGATTGTTTTCAGTACCATGCCACGCGGGATCTAATCCAAAGGGATAAGTTCCAACTTGTGTAGCTTCTATGGTTTCACCAAGTTCCCAAGAATCAGGCCATTTCCATCCAGTCTTGAAAAGCGTCATAGAGATAGAAAATATATCGTTATAGAGAAACCCAGTGTACATAGCAAATGCTCCCATAAGCAACATAATGTAACGACCAGTATAAGCCATATCAAAAAGTTCATCACGTTGAGCTTTATCTAATTTAGCTTCAAAAACAATCATCATAACAGCAGCAAGAAACATAATAAATCCATGTCCTAAATCACCAAACATAATAGCAAACATAAAGGGGAAGGTGACAACTGTAGCTAAACCAGGGTTAACTTCTCTGTAAGTACATATTCCGTAAGAATCAATAATTCCTTGGAAAGCACTTGTAAATTTGTTTGTTCTATGATATGTAGGAGGGGTTTTATTTGTGTGAAGCTCATTAAGAATTGTAGGCATTTGTACACCTGAAGCTTCAGTAACATCTTGAAGACTGCGCTGAACAGCAAGTATTTCAGTAGAAGGACACCAGCCTTCAGCAATCAAACATTTACGAGCAGGATCGTAATTAAATTTATTAAGAGTTGCATAGATAGCCTTTTCTTTCTTAGCCATCACAGTCCAGTTAACTAATTGAGTAGAAGCATTGCTCAATTCAGCAAAAAGAATACTGCGAGTAGATTCAATAACAGTATCAATGTCCTGAATAGAAGTATTTGTATCATTTATTTGATCACGACGCATATTTGCATCTTCATCAACTTGGTAAAGTTTTGCATCTAACGCCTCTGCGATTTTTCTAATTTTAGCAGTGATTTGAGTACCATGAGCAAAGATAATAAAAACGTCTTTGTAAATAGGTTCACCAGTTTTAACATCTTTCAAAGGCTCTTCAATTTGAATAGAATCCATATAAAGATTACCTCTTAAAGTTCTCCAAAGAATACGTTCAAATACAGGTAAACGTTCACGTACGATTGTTCCAACAGTGAAGCCAATATGCATACCAGCAAAACTGCCAGCAGCAGGCTGAGACTCAACATTATCAGAATCCAAAAGAGGTGCATCATCATTATCAATAGAATTACGAATATCATCGGCACGTACATGTGCTTTGTCAAAAAATGGACCTGTTACAGAAAGTACTTGTCTAAGTTCTAATAAACCAGCATGTCTTTCTGAAAGAGATTCAAATGAATCATTTAATTCCTTAAGACGATCTTCTAATTGTTGACAACGAATAGACAAAGAATCGATATCACTTGATGATTGAGCTGCTGGAATAGAATAATCATCGACTGTAACTCTAGGAACAGGAAGACCATTAGATTCCAAAAGTTTGACAAAAAACCTAAGTTGACGTTCTACATTATCAAGACGACGAATATCAGAGACAAAAGCTCTTTGAAAAGCATTTACATTAGCATTCAAATCACGAAATTGAACGTTTCCCAATTCACCTAAAGCAGCCGAAATTTCTCGACCCAATTCAGTTGAAAAGTAAAGTTGAACCAAACTCATTTCCGCAGCGCCTAAAAATTAACAAAAAAAGAAGGAAAAGAATAGTTAGTATTTTTTATCAAAAAAGGTAATATAATTGACTACATCAAGAATTGAAGTAACACTCTTGTTTGCAAAAAGACTGTCTCTTCGTGCGGGCAAACAAAACCGATGAATTTACATCAGTAAAGCTCATGTTCGGAAGGGGCAATGTTATCCATATCTATAAATACTTACGAAAAAAAGCTTCGCGCTCCTTATCTTCCTTAGTATACAGCATCTTAAAGATCTAGAAGAAGTATTAAAAATAAGGAATGGAGACAAGAATGTAGAAGATTATGGGAATTTATGATGATATGTAAAAGGTGTGCAAGTTCAATTCATTGATAAGCATAGGGGAAAATAAGTCAAAAAAAGAGGGTTAAGGGGTTTCAGATTTGTACGTATAGTAATTTTTCCATTCCCTGTTATGCGTATGGGGTTCTCCGTCAACCAATAATAATAATGGTAAGGGTGGGTGAAAAGAAAGTAGATTTAATCGTAGATGCGGCTGATTTATTTAACTGATTTGCGCTCTGAATGAATATCAATTTTCCGTAATGAGAAATTTCTACTTTACTTTATAAAGACACACCATTGTACTTTTTAGACTTGTAAAGTCTTGTATTTATTTTGTATATATAGGTTAACTATTTGTGTAAACAATAGGGATGTCAGCTTATGAAGAGTTATTAGAATGGGGACGTAAAAACGGAGCAATAGTTCATGATGATTTTCGTATTCAGGACTCTGTTATGGGAGGAGCTGCGATTTGTTCGAGAACTATTAAGAAGGGTGTACAGCCTGTTATGAGTTGTCCTATATTTTTGACTGTAAATCATGAAACTATGAGCCCTTATTTAGTGAATATAGAAGGTAGTAATGATCGTAGTCTTATTACTCGTGTGGGCTTTGTAGTACAAGTGATTCTAAATGAATCTTCGAAAGGAAGTAATTGGAGTCCTTATATAAATTCATTACCTAGAGTAATTGATACACCTATGTACTATACGGAAGAAGAAAGGAAATGGTTAACTGGTACTAGTATATATAATTCAATAGATGATTATATTGAGTTATGGGAAGGAGAATACGAGAAAGGAAAGAAGTTTGTACCTCAAGAGTATTTAGAAAAATATACATTTGAACTATTTAAGTGGGTTTGTACTATCTTTACCTCGAGGAGCTTTCCATCAAGACTTGTATTTGAATCTGACGATACTACTACATCTTATCCTATTTTACTTCCTTTAGTGGACATCTTTAATCATCAGCACAATGTTGCAGTTACATGGAAGTGTTTACCAAAAGCTATATGTTTGATACCTGAGGCAGATATAGAAGAAGGAAGTCAAATATTTAATAATTATGGCCCTAAAAGTGATGAAGAGTTTCTTATGGGATATGGATTTGTTTTAGAGAACAATCCTCATAGTCATGTTACGTTCAAACTTGGTCTTAGTAGTGAGAATATACTACAGAAGTATCCTTCACTTGGAACAGTTCATTATTTTTCGAATGCTAATATGAAATTTAATGAACAGTTTCTGGCAGATTTAACAATAATTGAAACCAAGCCTACAGATAGAAAGCTTGCACTTGAACTTCGACCGAAACTGATGGCATATACAAAATTATATACATTTTTAACTGACAGAAATAATGAAATTTATTTTGCCTCAGAAGAAGAAAGACAAAAGTTTAAAGATAATATAAGATTTAAGAATGCCACAAGATATTGTGATGGTCAAAGAGAGATACTTCAGAATGTTCTTAAAGGGTTTAAACAAGATATTGCAGATCTATGCAATGATTCAAGGGATATAAGCGAATTAAAAGTTAGAGATATTGTTAGTGATCATCTTTATTGTTTAGAAAGTATGCTGGAAAGAAAGAATCCTATATTGTTATTTCTATTAGAGAACATGGATCAATTCAAAGATGTACAAGCAATAAGAGAATTAGGATGGGAAGATCAAACATTACTACTTGGAATGACGTATGATTTCCAGAATACGAAGAATGATTATATACTATTTCGAACTATGGAAGTTGTTATAGAGAGTATCGAAGAAGTTGATAGTTCATTTGAAGAATTGATTGAAAGTGTAGTTGGAGCATTTTCACAAATAGATAGTGATTTATTTGAGACTTCAAAATTCAATGCTAAATTTTTACAAGCAGCATCTGAATTATTAGAATCTCATGGATTAACAATTGAGAATAAATTCTCATTAATTTTGTGATTTCTAATTTCAAAAAATTATATGGATAATAATGTCACAAGTTTTCGAAATTCTTCAAATATTGGCCCAAAAAAGTATAACCGTTAGGATAAAAGAATAATAATAAAAAAATTCAAAATTTAGAGTTTTTAGAGTTTTTAGTATAAACCTTAATTTTCACTTTTTTTTATTTATTTCATTCTTTTTTTTCTCCCATTTTTTTATCTTCTTTTCTCGAGGAATATACACAAGAAAATAATTCAGAAAAAATCAGATAACCATGACAGAAATTAAAGATAATAATTTGATTTTAAAACAAGTAGAATTTTATTTCTCTGATCAAAATTTGCCACAAGATAAATTTCTCTTTAAAAAGACACAAGAAAATGATGGTTGGGTTTCGATCGAATTGATTTCATCATTCTCAAGAATGAAAAAGTTTGGTCCTTTAGAAGATATTGTAGCTTCATTAAAGAAGAGTGAATCACTTTTAGAAGTAGATGAAAAGGGTGAAAATGTTCGTCGTAGAGTTCCTTTAGTTGCACCTGAAAGAATTAACAGAGTTGATGCACTTAATAGAACAGTATATGCAGCTGGATTTGGTGAAGAAGTTGAAAATATTCAACAAGATGTTGAGAAATATTTTGAACAATTCGGAACTGTTTTGCAAACCAGATTAAGAAGAGATGATGAAAAAAAATTCAAAGGAAGTGTCTTTGTTGAATTTAAGAATCAAGAAGATGCTGAAAATTTTCTTGCTTTAGAAGAGAAGCCCAAATTCAATGATTCTGAAGTCACAAAGACTATGACTAAAAAAGAATATGTTGATATGAAAATGGCTGAAGGTAAATTTGATTCTAAGAAAAGAAAAAGACCATTTAATGCTTTCAGAGAAATGAATCGTAAATCAGTTAAGAGAAGTGATGAACCTGTCGAAGAAAAACCAGTTGAGAAAGATACTCCAGCTGAATCAACTGAAACTGCCGAAATTGCTGAAGTTCCCGAAACTACTGAAGCTACCGAAGCTGTTGAGCCAGAAACAAAGAGCACTGAAATCGAAGCATAAGACAAACTACTCTCTTCTTTTTGTACGAATATTTATCAATAATCTAACACAGCAATACACTCTCCATAAAACAATTACTGCGCCGTATTAAAAAAATAATTTATATAATATACAATCATCATAATAAAAACAAAAATAAAGAATGCTTTTTATACGTATATTTCATCCTATTCATGTTGATTGTGATGATAATCACCACGGCCACCTCTTCCACCTCGATAATCACCTCTACCGCCACCACGACCACCACGACCGCCTCTATAATCGCCTCGATTACCACCACGTCCACCTCTATAATTACCTCTTCCTCTATTATCGCGTCTATTGTTGTTATCATAATGATTATGCTCTCTGTCAGGATATCTATCATTACGATCACGATTGGAACGTTGCATTCTTTCTTCTCTTTTAAGTTTTTCTTGATCCCTTCCTTCATCGATTATGTCATTACTCATTTGTAAATATTTAATATTAACGCCTTTTATAAAGGCTTCTGGTATTTTTACAAATGTTGAACCATCGCTTGACGTTTGAGTAGCATCTTTAAGTGAAAGGTTCATAAGGTTATCTGAATTAAGAAGAAGTCCATTAAATGTTTCCCCTGATTTCAATTCAACAAAAATTGAATGTCCATGTGCAAATTTTAATAATGATAGCGGTAACATTGTTGATATATAAATAAACAAAAATGATGAAAAGGGTTGGTTTCTGCAAGAATTCTCTGCTGAATAGGCTTGTATAAGTCGGAATGGTTGGTAATTTGTTTAAATTGTTTGCAGGGTAACTTCAGCAATTTGATGAATTCCTAGGGTTTATGAGATATGTGAAATTGAATAACTGGTTTATGTAGGACATAAATTATCATTGGAAATATAAATACAGTATAAGAGAAAGATAATGCAATTTTCAAAGAGTCAGAGATGTTGATGAAGAGTTTTGTTGGGATGTAAGTAGATCGATCTACCACCAAAACCACCATTGCTGAAGTAGTAAAGAATGCAGCTCATCGTAATTCTTGAAAGTACTGTGTTGCATAATAGCCAAAGTATTCAACTTAGTAATTCTAAAATATAGTTTTAGATATATTTGTATAACTTTTAATAGCACCTATTCCATGTGATTTAACCTGTATCATTGAATCAGAAATATGATTTCTAGATCGGTCGATCTCATCAAGAAAGATCTTAAAAAGAAAAATCTTGAATTTTAGATATAAACGTTCGCATTTGCATTAGATATAAGTTTTCGAATTTGTATTAGATGTTCAAAGTGTGATCATTGAGCAAATATATCGCTATACAAATCATTGATCTATTTCAATGTATTTTTATTAAAAGATGTTATTATGATTCGACTTCTTCACCTTGATAATAAGTATTTTCACTTAATAACTTTTCAAGTTCTTGTTTAATAAATTCCAATTGTGTTTCATCAATTAATAAATGTGAATCATCTAATTCTTCAATAATTATATTATGGTGTTTTTCATCCATATTTAAGATCAATGCTCTTATAGAAGGATCACATTCGATTAAAGTTCCTTTAACAGCTCTAGGCATTTGATATTCGATTTTAATAGAATATACAATATTACTGTGATTTTATACAATTATGTCTGAATTTAAAGTATTAGAAAGAATTAGGGGGAAGTCAAAAAAAAGTAAAAAGGAAAGATTGGTTTGGTGACGGTTTTTGTGCTAAAGTTAAGTAAAAAGTTTGAACTTCGAGGATCTTTTTAAAAACTTGTAAATTTCATGTACCATATTCAATACTTAAATTATGATGTAAATTATCTATTTTTTGTAGGGAATTTTATGGAATTTTATTGTTTTTAATTGTATAGTTGAATAATTGTTTAAATTAACAAATAATTACTCAAAACATGATGATATGCCTTTCATCGTTATCTGTGATATACAATCCTGCGCACTTTCAGAATATACAGTTGAATTCAATTCATGATATTATACAGACGTACCAAATATCTTACTCCAACTCTGTTAATCATAATGTACGACAAATTGTCATTTGCTATTTGTCATATATTTCAATCACAAACTCATTAATTGACAATCTCTTTAAGTAATTCTGGGACAGTATAGATTTACTTAGATATATTCATTTACTTAAATGTTCTAGACTATCTATTGATGCCTCAGTTGGCCTCTTTTGGAGAGGACACGGTGAAAGATATATCTTATGTTAATAGCGATAATAATGAAACTTGAAGAATAATAAAGAGCCGTTTGATTTGAATGGATTTAAGGTCGATATCTCTCCGTATTCTTTAAGATCTTCATTGATTGCATATCATACATCATTTCTCATTTAGCCATCAAATTAAGTATATAGATCTAAATATTTCATTATTATCTATCACGTCTTTGTTTGATGAAGATTCAAGACGAATATTAAAAGAGGAAGGCTGATATACTGATTTAACAAGTTGCGGATCTTGAAACTTAATCAACTAAAGACTTTGCTTCAATATCTATGCCAAGCCCATCGCTTTTATTTGGATCTGAATGAGATAGGTCTTTGAGGTTTAATACCTCCATTTGGGCACATGTTTTTGAATTATATCATTCTTATATTTGATATTCTTATAGAGCTACCGTATAGCAATTCTTATTATTTTCGACATTCTCAAATATACTAAGTCGCTTCTTGCTGAAACAGACGCTCTTATGGTAAACGAATTTGTTTATGAATCAATCTCTACATGCTACTTTGGTAGAGAGTGAAACGAATTCTACAAAGATTCACGGTTGAGTTCATATAAAATAAGTGCAACGGCTAATTGTTCCTGAACGGTTTCGATGAGAATGACGAATATGTTACCCCTATAGGATATTTGAAGCAATACTACTACTCCTTCCAAATTTGCAATTGGCGGTAAGTATACATGACTCTTGCAATGTACATGATTATGGTGGACTTATTATGAATATGAAACTTATACTGAATGACGTTTTAATTGAGATGGTAGAGCATATCTAACCGTTATAACTGAAATCTAACGTTAATCAGATGGCTTTATTAACGGTTATTAAATTAAACTTAAACGAACCGATATTTTGTTATTACTCGTGTATTTGATGTCAAATATGTATTTTAACTTCTGTCAAAGAATTAAGATTTCTTATATTTGAGTACTCAAAAATACCTAGTATTCATTACAAATATGAAAGACATAACAATTTTTTATAAAATATTTTAATAGTTAAAAAACAAATAAATAAATTATTTTATTTCTATATTTTCAGTTTTACTCAAAGAGAAAATGTGGAGTCGCCGTTGGTATCTTACTTTTCCAATGATCTAGAAGAAAACTCATCCGAAAATGCTAACCATTGTTAATGAAAATAAAACCACTCATTTATCTACTTTACCTGATCCATACCAAAAATGATAAATCTCAATCTAGACTGCTGCTTCAAAAATAACGGCTTACAGATTAAGCCGATTTAATCAACCAAAGATTTGCCGTTCGATTGTTATCCGACAGAAGAGTTTTGTTATATTTCATTTAATCAACATGAAAGAAAAAAGTCTCATACAACGTCTTGCATCACCGTAGGTTTTTTCTCTTAAAAGGTACTATTCTAAAAGACTCACATCTAGGAACTCGTTGAATCCACTAATTTATTGTACAGCTCTTTATATTAAAAATCTAGATCAGTATCACTAGAGTTATTAAATGATAGTGCACTTTTAATCGTGGGATATGCACCCCTGATTGATTCATGGTAAAGGCTGTATATATTAATTATATAAAT
This sequence comes from Tortispora sangerardonensis, assembly GCA_030566855.1. NCBI lineage: Eukaryota > Fungi > Ascomycota > Trigonopsidomycetes > Trigonopsidales > Trigonopsidaceae > Tortispora > Tortispora sangerardonensis. Next base: position 35,748 of record JAKUBJ010000039.1, on the reverse strand, counting down.
ATGACAACTTCTTCATCATCTGGTTTCTGCAAAAAATATCAAAGAAAAGTACATCTACCAAGAACCATGAAAGTTGCAATTGTATTAAGCTCCCTTATTGTTGCTGGAGCAGCTTCACCATTTACCCCACCAGACTTATCCTTTTTAAATAGTGACGATGAAGTACCAACCGTCGGCCTTGTTCAGCTATATCCATTAGCTGATCTTCCTAAAGGCACTGTTACTAATCAGACTGCAATCGACTATTTGCAACAATATACACTTAAAACTTTTAATGATCTATACAGAGAGTATTTAGTAAGCTTTGCTCGATGTCAGGGTGCATACATCATGCAATATCCTAATAGTATTTACCTACAAGGTGATCATCCACAAACAGGTATACATAGCATAAACACTGTTGCTCAGATTATTGGTGTGGGTTTTCCAAATTGGTCGCAAGCTTCAGAATGTGTTTGTAATCAGTACAGTACTCAAGATATTACCAAATCAGTTAATGCAAAAAGTGTTTTTGAATCTCAACGTTCTGTTTCAGACACAGAAACCCAAGAATTTTCTGCTTCATATACTAGTATGCTAAAGCTATTAAAAACAGGTATTAAAATCACTGACTCTACTACAATTACTGTTGCTTCCTCAGAGTCTGTATCAGATTCAGTTACTACAACTTATACTTTCCCAGCAAACATGACTAGTGTGCTTGTAGCAAGACGAGCGATGGCAATTGTCTGGGTACAGGAAGTAGCTGTGTATACAATGCGCCTTACCAATTGTGCACACACTCCTTTTGATAGTGCCGACTTATTGACTCAATCATGGCTAGGAACTGGTCGTTATTCTGTTTATCAGCTTCCAGTTCAAGGAGATTCATATTATGCTTTAGGAATGTTGGCAGGTGATTCAGCAAGTAAAGTATGTGGTATACAATGCAGAATCGGACATTCTGATGAAGAAACTGACACCGAATCTTCTGAGTTCTTGAATGGAGATGAACTTGCAGCTTTAGTAGGGGACCCTGGAAATGATTTACAAATTATCGATGCGAAAGGAAATCAAGAAGTTCAAAATGGTGAAGAATATCAAGATGGTTTAGCAAATTTAGGAACTACATCACTTCCTCTTCCTATTCCTACAATTATAAGCAATCCTGTTTGGTCTAGAACTCTTCTACCATCAACTTCATTTTCGCAACCAACTGTTTCGTTTACTTTAGTATAATGTAGATTAGCTGAATAAATCTCAAATCAACTGAAGCTTCAGCTTGCTTTATAAATAGGGTAACACAATAACATATTATATAACGTGAATAATTTATTATCTAAGATATAAGAGATTTAGTAAGTGGACTGTGTAGCAGAGTGTACGCAACTTGCTAACTTGGGCTACCATACGCCAGTGAAAAAAAAAACTTAACACCAAAATATTTTTGCTCCATCAATATTCGTATGATTCCTACTCTACGAAAAAACATATTTATTTTAGTTTTACATCATAAGTCTTTTATAGATATCTTTTAACATAAATAAGTTGCACGTGTATCGATGAATGAGCAACTGAATAATCCACAGACTGAAACTGTTGTATCTGATAAATCTATCGCAACTAGAGAAGTAAATCTTTATGATAAATATGGTGAATTGTATGGCTATTATAATGGCTCTGTCATTTTAAATAATGGATATATATATCCGTCACATGAAGTACCTGATCCTAAAGTTACCAGAGAACAAAAAGAGATAACACCACTCAGTGAATTTTCTCAAGTGCCTGCTAACTATGAAAGATATGAAACTAGTTGGAGTAAAGCTGAAATTACACCTGAAAATAATCTAGAATGGCAATATGTTGTCAAATACATGTATCATTATCTAACTGGAAAGTATGTTGACACAGGTCATTATCCTAGAATTACATCTAAATCTCATAGACATGCCTTAAAAAACTTAATTTCACGCTCTATTTCCAACTCTCAATTGAATGACGTTGTAAAGCAGCTAATTGCTTTGAAGGTTGATTCTGAAGATTGTCCTGAAAAATTGTTGCTTGAACTTGAAAGGTTGCAATTATTTGATCTTGGTCTTAATATCCCATCAGTTTGGGAAAAGTTATATAATCTACCTAGACTACATAAAACGCCAACATCTGCCGAGATTAAAGATTTAATTGCAACAGTTTTCCGATATTTTCGTTACCTATATATTATGAGCAATAGTGAACAGTATATAGCACCCCATTATATAGCAGGAATGGTTATAACGAAGCTTGGCGATCCAGGTGATCGTTCTATGCTAGGAGCTCGTATGACAAGTTCTCTTTATGGTCCTCCGACTGTCGATGATATCAAGAGTTGGGATGAACATTCTCTGTTTAGATTCATTACTTATACGGTACCTTGTATAAGAATCCGTGAGACCGAAGAAAATAAAGTAGCATCACCCAGTGCTAATAGGGACGAGGATATGCGAAACGCTAAAAAAAGAAGAATTGCCGAGATGTATCCTAAATGTGATGAATGTGAACTTACTCATAAAACTACCGTATCTTGCGAAACAGGTAAAATCCTGTACAAGCAGTATCTAAAAAGAAAAAGAAATTCAACTATCAACGGATGAATTGATAAAACAGAATATTCTACGTACATTTAATTGCGTATTTGATGTTCAGCTCCAACCCTTTGCTAAGCAAACAGTACATTTAAGCATGAGCCTTAACGAAGAATCATAACACACAGTAAAGTATATTTTGCAGATTTTTAAAGTACTTGGTCATGTAGTATATTGTCTTACTATGCTACTAAGATGACTAAGTATCTGAATAAGTTAGCTTTAAGCCTTTATGGGATGGGTTGAAAAAGTATAGATGCTGATCATATCATGTAAAGCATAATAAGTTTTACTATCTTATTGTCTGTGAACTAGGATCTTAAGACTTACTTATAGTATTACATTGCGTTATCAGTAATTCTGACAGACATATAAGCAAATTTTTGTTTTCTATATGCATAGCATCTTCTGTGGATTTAGCGCATTTTCGGTTGTCAAACTTATATATTAAAACCAGAAAATATGATCAAGAAACATGAAGAGCGGCACCAGTTGATTCTTTAATATAGTTGATAATTTTTCTTGATATTTAGGATGAAGAGAAATATGATATACACTGTTTATAAAAGAGAAGAATTTCCTGCTGATGGATAAAAGAAGAGATATTGTTAAGGTTGAAATTGAAGCAAGTAAGACTTTTATGAGTTGGTTTTTTGTTGTATAATGTGACTTCTTTTGTATTTCTCCCTCCTAATTGTCCGTTCTTGAAACTCGATTTGGATGGTCCCGGTAGTTGTATTTATCTTATACTTCTATAGACTTGACAAAGTTCCAGGATATTTGGCATTTGTTATTGTGCAATAGCTTACCTTCGAGATTGTACTGTAGATAGGCACGACTTGAAGAGTATTAAGTATGGTTGTTATGACTTTGGCTGTACTTAGTAATTCTAGAACAATACTTCAACCATGTGTTAACTGCTTGAACGACTACGAGCTTTGTATAAAGGGTGGTTCATAGGTGTCCACTTACGCTATTGAAATATTGTTTATTTTATTAATGCACTGTTGCTCAAATGATATGACTAATAAGATGTCGAATGCCAGTTTGAGCACTGCTTCACCAATTTCTACGCCTATACTACCTGGATTGAACTTCATATCTGGTCTTTGTTTTTTGTCAGTAACGGTGAGTTAGAGACACGCCAATTACTGCCTTTTAACAACTGATTGATTACATAAATCAGTATATGATTTGCTCTGTTTGAAGATATGTTACATTTTTCTCCATTTCGAAATTGACGCATAACACAATGAATTATTAAACTATGATTATTCACTAGAGAGGTATTTTCGTTATACCAAATGATTATCTGACATCCTCAGACAAAGAGCGAAATGTTTAAGTAGGACAAATTGACTTTAATTGAAAGTTAACTTATACGGCCCGTATTCTGTTAACAATTGAAGAAATCATTGATTTCATTGATTATTACCTAAATGAATTGAACGGTTTTTCAATAATCTATCACATGTCACAACGGTTTATTACTTTTTTTAGCTAAGACCGTACGAGTCATCTCACCCGTCCAGAACGATTTCAAAAAATAAGGATCTAACTTGATGAAATCTTCGCCGTAATTTATCAACAACCCCACCGATTTTCTTTAAATCATAAATTAAGTCACTTATTAGTTTCCTTTATTGAGCGATAAGGCTGAAAGATGTAATGCAAGGAACCTTATGAGCCAATAGATGAATGCTACATAGCACAAGCCAATCTGTTAACATTATGAAATCTACGACATCCCCCAATGATCCGTGATAATGTACTGAAAAGAGCATATTCTTTTGAAATGTACTTTATGAAATATCTCATACTCACAAGACAAAATAAGAAAAAGAAAACGAATTGTGCTTTCCTTTCTCTGATGTACGCCTTTCGGCTGCATGTTCTCTCATTCACTTTAATGTGAATTAAAGTGCTCATTATAAATTGAAATTTGAGTAAGACTAAGTTGAATGGCATAAATTCATCCGTCTAGAATCAATATTTTTCTCATTAAGGCTATTTCATTTATTATCGTCTACTGTATATTGAGCTAAAAACGCCTAATCCAATTTCAAGTCTTTCCTTTATGACTGAATGGCTTTACTCAAGTCTTCCTATAGTAGATTGCTATTCAAAGAAAATCGAACGTTCCAGGTTGATCTTATAATGAAATCAACTATTGTACATAGCGCTATTAATGGTTATTCATATTCCTTTTAGCATGAACTGAATCCTATTCGGTTCAGCCACTAAATGCTGAAGGCTCTATATAAGACGAAATAAATCCCCCTAAAAAATTCAGTTTCTCATAAGCAACACAACATGAAACTTGCAATTGTCTTAAACACACTTATTTTAAGCGTTAGTGCTTCACCGCCAAGCCTCTCTTTCTTGAAGGATAATGACGGCGACAACGATGTGGAGGCTATTGGGCTTGTTGAACTTTTTCCTTTATCTAATCTTCCAGCAGAGCTTAATTTTGACCAAAATAATCTTGCTTATCTTCAAAAATATACCTTGAACAAGTTTAATGATATATACATAGAAAGGCTTACTAGCTTTGATGAGTGTTTCCTTTATAATCATCAAGCTAAGGATTACCAAAAGGTTTATATACAAGGTGATCACCCTCAAACAGGTCGCTTTGGAGTTAATATTATTCCACAAATAGTCGGTGTAGGTTTTCCTAACTGGTCTCAAGCTTCGGAATGCATTTGCAATGAACATAGCACTACTTCAATTTCCAGATCAATCACAGTTCAAAATACGGCCACCACTCAGCGATCTGTCTCAGAAACCAAACAACGAGAAGTTAGTGCGGTATGGTCACTATTTGATGAAATGTTAAGTGGTGGTGTAAAAATTGTTAATTCAAATACTGTCACAACTGCAAGTACAAATTCCGTTTCTAATAGTGTCACTACCACTTACACTTTCCCTGGTAAAACAAACAGTGTTATAATTGCAAGACGTGCTTTGTCAATTGTATGGGCGCAAGAAGTGGCTGTTTATACTATGCGTCTTACAAACTGTGCACATAACCCTTTTGATACTGCCGATTTGACTACTCAGTGCTGGATGTACTCTGGTAGATACTTCACTTATGAGTTACCTATTCAAGGTGACGCTTATTATGCCGTTGGTATGCTCACAGGTGATGCAGCCCAAAAAGTATGTTCTTATAAATGTTCTCTTGGTTCAGGTGAAGATGATAATTCTTCAAAGAATGAGACTCTTTTGAATTCTGAAGAATTACATGCATTGATTGGAGATCCTGGTGATGATCTTACTATTCTTCAAGATTTTGATATTGCTGAAAATAATAAGCGTGATCCTGCTACTTCTTTACCTCCTGCACCTTCTGGTACTTCTATAACGAGTCCAATCTGGTCACAAACCATTTTACCTTCTCGTTCATTTTCTCAACCAACTGCTACTTTAACATTCGCCTAACTATTTCTAAGACATTAAACTTATACTTGCTCTTAGGATGAAGATAAACTGTAACAACCTACTCTATTTATGCTACTATATTTGAATCATTCAATAAGTTAGATATTTATTACGTAGTTGTAAATATCTAAATCTTATAAAGATGTAATCACCAAAAGTAGTTATTATAAGAACCCTTAGAGACGTAAAAAAAAGAGCCCTATCGGAGAGAGATAAAAGTCGACCTCCCGATTCCGCTTTTTCTGTGAACCAAGATTCAGGGAAATATTGAAGTTCATATATTGGAAAGAATTTAAAAATATGAGCATATTTTCAATGACGTGGATGAATAACCAGATATAAGCATGTACGTAAACAGTTCTATTAACAAAAAGAGTAAAAGATTCTTAAAGAAGTAGGATTACAAGATAGCTTTATTTTATCGCTTAATCAATGTTAGTAGAAGGACATTTGTGTTAGATAATAGAATTTTACAAATTATATCCATTCTAGGAAGGAACGCCTGTAATAATACTGTATCTGGTAAGCATTGAGCAGGTACAAAACTTGGCATTTTTTTAAGGAGGTGATAAGTTTATTGAAATTCGAAAGTTCCGATTAACAAATGTGCATTGGAACATGAATTATAAAAAGAGCAATAATGAAAAATCGATCGATCCAACGATACTCAAACGAAGATAAATTCAATTATAACTATAGCATAATAGAGAGCGAAAAATGGAGAAAAAAAACTTGGTGATTTTGGTACTTGCCTATTTAAGAAAATGTAAACATAGGAGAATATGCATAGTTTATTAGTAAAAATTCACGTCGATGATCTTTTGATTCCTTTTTAAGGTACGTATTTAATATACGCGTTAAAGAGTAATGTAGAGCGTATCATATTTAAAGAATGACATAACCAATAGCTCTGTTTAGTGAACCCCCTTTCCCACTAACTGCCTCTAACCCCCGTCATCAATAAACACGGTTAAGCTTTACATCCTTTGCCGCCAGACTAATACATTTACCCCGTAAACTTCATTCTTCCTATATATAAAATAACCAGTTCTTTCCCCATTTTACTTCTTCTTTTACATTACGACAATCTAGTCCCTTTCCTGTGAATTTATATAGATTTTCTTGACGTATTTACTCCTTTTTTTGATTTCTTGTCCTATTTCATAGAAGACCCTTGCTTCTTTTTCTCATATTCATAGCCTTAAAAGGTATATCATCTGAAATCATAGGACCAAGAACATAAAGAACAAGGCTTCTCTTACTTAATTCAGAAATACATATAAGCCAAAACAGAGAATAAAAGAACCTTGTTTTTCTTCTGTTTATACTGCATTTATTAAAAAGAGGAATAAAGCGTTGATTGTTTATCCATTAATCCCCTTGTTTGCTATTGTCTCTATTCTGGCTCGCATTTAAGGAGTACATATTTGGTATACTTCACTGCTTGATCTCTACCGTGTTTCATTCATTTTTTTACAATCTTCAACATCATCAGGTGGGACCCTTAATTTATTAGTTCTTGATTTTTTTTTGATATCACTTGCCTCTTTTGTTTGTTAAAGTTAGAAATAGGTATCGTGTAATTTCACCCGATTTTCTCTTTTCTGCTCCATAATTCAATTCGGAATATTACTCTTTCTGATTTTTCATATAAAGATCCATTCTTTTCGAGATTATTCCTTTTTTTCTTTTTTTGTGAATTATTTTATTTTGCTATCTATTCATTTGGAATTATAATTTGATTCTCTTCTATATATTCAAAGGTAAAATACCTAGAATTCAAACAATTTAAAATAGTGCAAGATGTATGCCTCATTTTGTTTTAATTCCGTGTTTTTCTTCTTCTCTCTCTTTACCCTAGTTTTAGCTAAAGCTGAATCTCCATACATCAATATAGAACTTTCTAAACCTATAAGAGATCAGTATGGTGATAAACTTGTTGTAAGAGTTACAAGAGTTGACTCTATCTCTTCACAAATGGGTGATTTACTTGCTGAAAAGGCAACTGTACTTCTTTTTGATTTCGTGTTATCTCCAACAGGTAATGGCGATCATGAAATTGCTTTATTACAAGATGCTTACAATAATGAAGATAATGACTATAGCAGTGAATTAGAACCTCAAGATAAATCAAAGAAAGCTATAGTTCTTCATCCTGCAAGATCAACATCAGTTTCAACTTTTGCAACATTTCTTCCATATTCTGAATTTTTTAATTCACCTCCAAATCAAAATGATCTTGAGAAATTCCCTAAATCTCTTGTTACTGCCGATGTTAAACTTACAATGTTGCGTATTAAGAATGGTGATTATCTCATCACTATAAATACTATGCTCAAATCAATAAATGGAAAGAATGTTCCGGAGCTAGAAATATTACAGTCTTCAATTGTTATACCAAAGAATGAGTTCAATAAGCCTGTTGCGCCTTCTTCATATCCTAGCAATTCTCAGCAGATAGATGGCGCCATTATTTATGGCGTTGCAGCAAAGAATTCTTACATGTGTCACAACTTTAAATCTCTTCAAAGATACACAGAATACTTATCGGCATTTTCGACTAACTTGGTAAGAGAGCATTATTTTGCATTAACTGTTTTATATTGGACTATATTCGTTTACTTTATCGTTCTAGCTGTTCAAATTTGCGGAGTTATACTCTCGTATTTATTTGAAATTGCTGATGATAATGATAACGAACATTCTAATAATAATGACAACACCGATAAAGATCTAGAATCTTTTACAATACCTCTTCTATATGACGATGATCTTCAATTAATATCTCAAAACTATTATAAGACACCTTTTAATGGTGATGAGAAAATTTAATTAGAATTTCAGGATCAATATTTCTTGATCTATTCTTTTCCACTGAATCGTTACCGATATATGATTTGATTATTCTCTTTCCTATTAAACCCTCTTAATAATTCAATTCTGTCAGTTTATAGAGATGCAAGAGCATCATCAAATTGACGTTTATTGTATTTAATATACTTTCCCACATGCTTTGTAAAAGAACCATCTGAATATTTATCATGAAACTTATGATAAACTGGTGCGATAAATGCTATCTCACTCATAATTTGTTTTCTTAATGATGAATCTGTTATGTGATAAGTCTTATGTTCAGCTAAAAGTTCATCAAATTTAAGATTAAAGACCTTGAATTTCTCTTTAATTGCTTCACGATCTTTACTAGACATTGAACTTCCTGGACCACCAGACATTGGACGAGATTCCATAAGAGATTGTGCAAGTTCTCTCCATTTAAATATGAACTTTCCAAAGGCAAAACTTTTGAGTTTACCTATACGATCAGAGCATACTTGATTTGAATGAAATATACTTGCTAACCCATTTTGAGAGTCAATTGTACGCTCAATTAATGTTAGATTTGTGATACCTAACAAGCCAGAAAGTGAAGGTCTTTTATAAAAAGCACCACTTGCAACTATTAAACTAACAATGAGTGATTCAATAAGATCAGATAAATGAGTAGCAAGTACATAATCATTTTGACTATTTTGTGAATGTGAAACAATAGATCTTGTTGAGAATGAAGTTGTGTAAAAAGGTTTTGAAGAAGGAAATATATTTTCAGTACCAAGTTCATTTGCAACCATGTTACAAGGTTGTATAACTTCTTCAATTGATCTAATCCTTGAAATAAGTTCTGCGGTTATATCTATCACACCACCATCAGAAGGGAAAGCAGCAGTTGATCTTACTTTATTAGCAAAATAAGTTACAGACATAGGAAAAAATTCATATGCAAGTTTTGCAGCTTCACCTTGTAAATGTACTAACTGACTAGTAAAAGCAGAAGATGTTGATTTCAATACAGAATGTAAAGAATCAGAAAGATAAGTAATAGAAGCATGTGCTTGTATAACAGAAAGACCTTCATTTTGAAGATTTGAACTTGCTCTACTTATAGAAGATTTAAATAGAGCAGTTAAATCTTGAAAAGAGTCTTCTATTATACGTGCACAAAGTTCATCATTATTGACATTTAGTCTTAAATCTAAAGAATCAAGAATAGATCTTTCTTGTTGAGCAGTTTGTACAAGAGCCATTGAAGCAGGGAAAAGAAGACCTTCTTTAAAATGAGAAGTAGAAGTTAAAGAATTAGATATAATTGAGCTGAGATTTCTTTGACGAGATTCAATATAATATGACATACCTGAAGAACCAAAATATGATAAACATACTTGAATAGTTGGTATATCGCTATTAGTTGCAGCATTTTCAAGATCTGATGTTATTCTTGTACTTGCTTTATTTACTAATACTTCAATAGCACCGCGTAGTTTATTTGAAGTCATTAGATTTACTTGTTTAATCTCATTCAATGCAGTAGATAATCTTGTAGCAGATTCTATAACAATTTTAGTAGGAGCATCAAGATCTTCAATTATTCTAGTTTCATTAATAACAGTTGTTGCATATTGGTTCAAACGTTCTGATTCATCAAGAGTTTTCTTAATATTCAATTCTGCAATCTTACGTTTCTCTGTAAGTCTTATTATAGGTGATAATGTATCATCTATTGTGTTTATAGTTGAAGTTATATGTATAAGGCCATCCTTTGTAGAATCACAATAAGTAAACAATTTATTTAAGCTTTCTTGTAAAACTCTTACTTCTGCTTCTTCAATATCTATACTCATTATAAGTTGTGTAGTGGTAGACGGTATGTAGCTAAGAAACTATGTATATAAGAAACGGGTTGAAGTGGTGATGATTGCTTCTACCATTCACAACCTGATAACTTAACGAATTGTATTTATTTATTTATCTATTACCTAATTAAGATAAAAAGGATGAATATAATTTCAAAGTCAAGATTATTTCAAAACTTTAATTTATATAGAAGACCTTATTTTACTACAATTGTATTAGTAAATAGAAATCGTGGTAAATGGATTGGTTCTGTTGGCCTTGCTGCAATTGGAACTGCAAGTTTTTGGACTTGGACTAAGAAAGCTATAAAAAATGATGAAACTACTGATGAATTGACCGAGGCAGTTAAAAAGGATGTAAAATCAAATAAGGATAAATCTAATGATATATCAAAGGTCTTTACTGCTCCTGATATTCCTGAATGGTTAAAATCTGTTAAACAAACATGGGATGAAACAATCGATAAAATATCTGAAGCAAAGAAACAATTTGATTTTCCAAGTTTAGAAGAAGCTGCCTATTTTGAAAGTTTAAAGAAATATTTCGATCAAACTTATCTTGCTGATATATCGAAATTTATAGATAAACTACAAGCTTTAGGTACTACTGATCCAGGTACAATTGGAGGTAATATTATAAAGGATTCTACTGATCCTGTTTTGAACCCTGAAATAACTATGGAAGCAACTGTACGTCCAGGAAATGATCTATGTCATGATGAAATAGACTTTTTAAATAAGAGAAGACCTTTTACAAGAGAAGCTCTGTCAAAATTTTTAGATATCCCAATTAATGAAATTGATGAACGTGATGTACCTGTTATTGGTTTAGTTGGTTCTGGTGGAGGTTATAGAGCAATGACTGCTACAACTGGTTATTTCAATGCTGCCAAAAATGCTAACCTTTTTGATTGTGCAACTTTTGTAGGCGGTGTAAGTGGTTCTACTTGGCTTTTGGCCCTTTACTATTCAATATGTAATTGTAACTTTGATAATGTTATTAGACATTTGAAATCTGTTATGAATATACATATTGCTTATCCTACTCCTTTAGTAGATAATGCAACAAATTCACCAACTGCTGAATATATACTTGGAACTGCTATGTTACGTAACGATTGTGGTGAAGAAATGACTTTGACTGATATATATGGAGCTTTACTTACTGCACGTCTTTTGATCCCTCATGATAGATTACAAGTTAATCCTATGCAATTGAAAACTTCTTCTCAAGCGAATATGATCACTAATGGTGAACAACCATTACCTATTTATTCATGTGTAAGACATGAAATTCCTCCAGAAGAAAAACAAGAACCTACTCCTGCTACAAAGGAAGAAATTGTAGCTGCAAAAGAAAACTATTTTCAATGGTTTGAAGTTACTCCATATGAATTTGGTTGTGAAGAATTGGGTATGTGGATTCCAACATGGTCATTGGGAAGAAAATTTGATAAGGGAAGAAATATAGGCAAAAATTTACCAGAAACAAGTTTATCTTTTCTTCTAGGCGTTTATGGTTCTGCATTTTGTGCAACTTTAAGTCATTACTACAGAGAAGTAAGACTAGTATTACCTAAAGTTGGAATATTTAAATGGTTAGATGGTGTAGTTATGGATAAGGACAACGAGATGCTGGGTGTTCATCCAATTGAACCTTCAACTCTTCCTAACTATGCAAAAGGTATGGATGATCAACTTCCTTCTGATTGTCCTGAAAGTATAAAAACTATTGATACTTTAACACTTATGGATGCTGGCATGTGTAACAATTTAGCACTTTATTCATTGCTAAGACCTGCTAGAAGTGTTGATGTAATTGTAGCATTTGATTCTTCTGCTGATATTCATGAAGTTCAATGGTTAGAATTAGCAGAAGGTTATGCTAAACGTAGAGGAATTACAGGTTGGCCAATAAGTTCTACAAAGTCTAAACCTGTGGATACTGAGAAAATTGAAGAAATGGAAAACAGTCCAGAAACTGTTGAAAGCAAAAAGCCTTTAGTTGATCCAGTTTATAAAGAATTGACTGCTTGTCAAGTTTATACTTCTAAAGTTGAGAAGGATTCTGTTGAAGGAGGAAGTACAGATGTAGAATCTGCTGGAATTACTGTTATTTATTTCCCTCTTATTCCAAATAAGAAACTTGAAGGTGTTGATCCAGATACAAGCCCGTATATGAGTACGTGGAATTTTGAATATACTGATGAAGATATAGATTGTGTTTTAAACTTAGCTAAGTACAACTTTGAAGAAGGACTTGAACAAACAAGAGAAGCTATCAGAGTTGCATATGAGCGTAAAAAGCAGAAAAGGCTAGATATGGAACGTGGTCTAGGCTCTGAAAGACAAGAACATATTTCTATCAGAGATTTCCTTGTAAAGGCAAGAGAGTAGGTAATAATAGATAATAGGACATATAATAATCGTTTATAGGAGATAAATAATATATTCTATGATATTCAGATCATGTTTTTAGCTATCAAGTATTCAGCAATAAGAATACCAGAACCAGCAGCACCAATTACAGTGTTATGAGAAAGAACAACAAACTTATAATCAAGGAAAGGATCTTCACGTACACGACCGACTGAAACAGCATAACCATCATCTCTATCACGATCTAAACGAGGTTGAGGGCGATCAGGTTGTTCTAAGAGATGAATAGCACTTTCAGGAGCAGAAGGACATCCTAATTGTTGAGGTGCACATTTATAACCTGAAAGAGCCTCCTTAACTTGTTCTAAAGAAGGTGGAGGGCGATTTGTAAAGCGCACACTTACACATTCAAGGTGACCATTTGTTACAGCTACTCTATTACATTGTGCTGAAACTTTTAAGTCATCGAATGGTACATCAGAAATAGTAGATTTATCGGAAGCAATAGAACCTAAAATCTTTCTAGTTTCATACTCCATTTTCTCCTCTTCTCCACTAATATAAGGAATTACATTATCTAATATAGCCATACTTGGTACACCAGGAGAAAACCCAGCACCAGAAAGAGCTTGCATAGTAGTAACAGTTACAGCATCTATAGGAGCAAGGTCTGATAAAGCTTTCAATGGAACTACAAGACCAGCAGTAGAACAGTTAGAATTGCATACAATAAAACCCTTAGTTTTTCGATTCTTAAGAATTTCTAAATGATCAGTATTTACAAGAGGTACAACAAGAGGTACATTTGGTTCACGACGATAATTCTTAGCATTTGAAATTACAGCTAAACCAGCTTCAGCAAATGCCTTTTCTATAGGGCCAGCGACATCGGCGTCGAGACCAGAAAAGACAACTTTACATTCAGAAAAGTATGAAGGGTCACAAGGAGAAACAACGATTTCAGCAGTAGAATCAGGTAAAAGTTCAGATTGCTGCCAAGTTACAGCTTTGGCGTAGAGTTTACCTGCAGATCTTTCAGAAGCACCTAAAGCTACAAGATCAAGTGTAGGGTGATTCTTTAATAACAAGATAAAACGTTGACCGACACTTCCTGTAGCGCCTAATATACCGACATTAGTTTTTGACATTATTGATTATATAGAAAAGAAAAGAAGTAACCGCTGCGTGTGTGTCATAGAAATGATTTCTAGTTCAAGCGGTTAATTATCCGGGTAACAGTGAATTGAGATTGAACAGAGATTGTATCGAGATTGTATCGAGATTGTATCGAGGAATGATTATTTTATAAAGTATAGTCTGATGGATAATGTAGTAAAAAGATAAAGAGGTATGTTGCATGGGAAGAAAAGAATTCAATGGTGTGAGTAAAATACGCGTCAATTTGTATTCAAGATCAAAGATCAGCGTAGCGCTTGTAACAGACTTGACTTGATTTAGTAGAGCACTTGCTCCAAATTTGACTACATTTAAGCGTACGTTCACACAGTATTCAAGTCAATTCATAATCAACTATGAAATATCTCATATACAGTCAATAATGTGCTATTGTTCAATATGATTCAGTTTGAAATTTGAGATGAAAAATCACGTGTAGTATACAGGGTAAAATAAAAAGATGGTTGTCAAGGAAAAATGTATAAGCCAATAAAGAGGAATCAAATACCAATAATAAATAAATCGATATAATTTGAAGAAAGTTGAATTTGAAAGAATTCACAATTTCTGCGTTTCTCAGTAAAAAAAAGTCTTGTTTTCTTTTTCTGTTTAAAAGGAAATCGATTTTTGATTTTCGAAGATAGTATATTATTTTACCTTGGTTTTCTTGTCATCTTTAGGGTTAGAATTCTTTACAGTAATTAGGGCAAGAAGCAATTGTGTACAGTTTCTTTCTCCTATATACCATTTTATGAGAATAGAGAAGCAATGCTCAGATCAGCTTTAAGGGGATTATCCCGTACTAATAAGTTGCAATTACAGCAACAATACCGTAAATTTTCACAGCATTCAAGGGTACTTGCAACAAGACCCGAGGACCTTAACAGAGAATGGGAAGCCATTAAGCTTGAAGAGATATCAGCTATTGCTGATTCTCAAAGACAAGTTGAAACTGAAGCTCATGGACCCATTGAACCAACTGGTCCAAGAAAAGTAAGACATTTCACAGTAAATTTTGGACCACAACATCCTGCTGCTCATGGTGTATTACGTTTAATTCTCGAATTAGATGGTGAAGAGATTGTAAGAAGTGATCCTCATGTAGGTCTGCTGCATAGAGGTACTGAAAAGCTCATTGAGTATAAAACATATATGCAAGCTTTACCATATTTTGATCGTCTTGACTACGTTTCTATGATGACAAATGAACAAGTCTTTGCTTTAGCGGTCGAAAAATTATTAAATGTTGAAGTTCCTATTAGAGCAAAATATATTAGAACACTCTTTGGTGAAATAACTCGTATTTTGAATCATCTTATGTCTGTTCTTTCTCATGCTATGGATGTTGGTGCATTGACTCCTTTCTTGTGGGGTTTCGAAGAGCGTGAAAAACTTATGGAATTTTATGAACGTGTATCTGGTGCTCGTTTACATGCTGCGTATGTTCGTCCAGGAGGTGTTTCACAAGATTTGCCTGCTGGTATGCTTGATGATATTTATATGTGGGCAACACAATTTGGTGATAGAATTGATGAAACTGAAGAGATGTTAACTGACAATCGTATTTGGCAAACACGTACTCAAGATGTAGGCATAGTAACTGCAGAAGCAGCATTAAATCATTCCTTTACTGGTGTAATGCTTCGTGGTTCAGGTATTCCATGGGATGTTCGTAAAGCTCAACCATATGATGCATATGATTTAGTTGATTTTGATGTTCCTGTTGGAATTAATGGTGACTGCTTTGATAGATATTTATGTCGTATGGCAGAGTTTAGACAATCACTCAGAATTATAGAACAATGCTGTAACGATATGCCAGCAGGACCAGTTAAGGTTGAAGACTATAAGATTTCACCACCTCCACGTGCTCAAATGAAGAGTGATATGGAGTCACTTATTCATCATTTCCTTTTGTTTACAAAGGGTTTTGCAGTACCACCAGGTGAAACATATACTGCAATTGAAGCACCAAAAGGAGAAATGGGTGTTTATGTAGTATCTGACGGTTCAGAGAAGCCTTATCGTTGTAAGATTCGTGCACCTGGATTTGCACATTTAGCAGGATTTGATCATATTGCTAGAGGACATTTCCTTCCTGATGCTGTTGCCATTATTGGTACTATGGATCTTGTGTTCGGAGAGGTAGATCGTTAATGAAGTTATATTATTTTGTATATCATTATTAAGAAAATAAAAAAGGATTATTTAATGCTTTAATGTCATTAGAATTTTGTTGTGGATACATGTAAATGTTATAATTCAGTTGATGGCACATATCCCCTAGTTAAATATTCATGAATTTCAGATTCTAGTAATGTATCACCTTCAGGAAGTTCCTCCAAGATAACTTTGCCTTGAGGTATATCATGTTTTAGACATTCTAATCCCAGTTTTGCTGAACAATGTCTATGTAGATCAATAGAATACTGCTTAGATATGTCATAATATCTTAAAGCAAGTTTAAGGTCATCAGGTGTAATATGTTTGTTTCTTAATATAACACCAATTAAAAGCTCAAGTATTCTTCTATCAGGTATATCTCTATCACCATCACCATAATACTCTTCATAAAGTTGATGTGAAGCCTTTGTATCTCTATATGACATAGAAGCCTTTATTAGAGTATAATAAGTATCAGGATTAGGAAGTATACCATATTGTGTAATATACTTTCTTCGAATATCTAATGCTCTATTCATTTTCTTTCTTCTGCAAAGAACAGCAATAAGAACATTCATTGGAAGTGGATTTTTTAGGCCTCTTGCATATAAGTCATCAACTATTGTTATACTTTTATCTATGAGTGTTTCAGACCTACTTAAGATGTTTATTAAAGAACCAACATCAAGTAAAGTAGCAGAGTATCCAGCATGTAAATGTAAATCCAATATTTGCCAACATTCTTGTAAATCTCTATTAGATGAGAATAAATGTGCTTGTAATAAATATGAAACACATTTTATAGCATTTAGTTCATCATTATTACCTGATTTAGCAAGATATATTTGTGTAGCTTTTGAAGTCCTTTCAATATCACCATTTTTTGCAAATGTTGCCATAAGATTTATAAGTGTACCATCATCAAGTAATACAAATTTCTTAATTATTGCATTATCAAATATGAACAAAGATTCTTCATATAATAACCTTTCAGAAACAGAAGAAGCAACTATTCCCCAAATAGCAGAAGATATTAAAAGACTATGATTTTCAATATGCCCTTTTAACATATTGAATGCATATATTATCATTGTTTCATCTTCATTTGTAGTTAAAGCAAATATTAATTCTTCAAATATTGAAAGTGTATGTAAATCATCAAAATCAGTATACGAAATAGCATCTTCAAATGTAGTTACAGCATTCTCTAATTCACCACAATTTATATAACATTGAACTAATTTCATCTTATCTAATGATGTCATATCAATACTATATTTCTCTGAAATTTGTTTAATCCAATAACATAATCCAATAGTACCACTATTACTTGCTCCATTAACTAATGAAACAATAGTATCATGATTCGGTTTAATCTTATGAGTCTCCATATAATCAACAATTGTAACCATATCATTTATAAAAAATTGTTCACTTGAATTTGCCAATTTATTTAAAGTTTTATTTATACTATCAATAGAATAATCATCTTTAGTATTTAACAATTTAAGTATTCCAACTTCTTTAATGTTGTTCTCGAGATTGCTTTTCGATCGAACAAATTGTACCTTATTTATACTATGAAATCTAACATTTCTTATATAAATGTCTCTAATACAACTTTTAAACATATTTCTTTTATATGCAATATTAATTGTATCATATGAATAGAAGAATATATAAGTAAGTCTCGAGGGAAGAAAAATAATTTTAAAGTGATTACGTAATTTAACGCTTACCCTTTATAGTAATTTTATTTCTGCACAGGTTCACAAACTTACCATTCCTTCATATTCTCAATCAAATGGCTTCTCAAATATCAATTTCTTCTCAATTACATGATATTATATTTCATATGATTTTCATAATTGTTATATTAATATTTACAGCTTTTATTACACATTGGTTATATAGAATATTTCGAAAAGCTTTAACTACTTCTATACTGCGGGATCAGAGTCAAAGAAATGATATACTTAATAGATTAAAGCCAAATTTAGATAATATTGAAAATCCTATACTTGTAGGGTTTTTTCATCCTTTTTGTGATGCTGGAGGTGGTGGTGAAAGAGTATTATGGGTAGCTGTAGAATCTACTTTGAAATTTAATAATACTCTTATAGTAATTTATACAGGTGATAATGCTTCTGTTAATGATATTTTAGATCGAGCTGAAAGAAGGTTTAATGTTAGTTTAAACAGAAAAAGAATTGATATGGTGTTTTTAAACAAACGTTACCTTG
Source organism: Tortispora sangerardonensis (assembly GCA_030566855.1). NCBI lineage: Eukaryota > Fungi > Ascomycota > Trigonopsidomycetes > Trigonopsidales > Trigonopsidaceae > Tortispora > Tortispora sangerardonensis. The sequence goes on along the minus strand of JAKUBJ010000039.1, from coordinate 17,052 downwards.
TATCTGCTGAAAGATGGCCAAGATTAACTCTATTAGGACAGTCATTAGGTTCAATTGCATTAGCTTATGAAGCTTTATCAAATGTTGCTCCTGATTTATATATTGATACAATGGGTTATGCATTCACTTATCCTTTAGTTTCTTGGTTACTAAGAATACCAATATTTGCATACGTACACTATCCAACTATTTCAACTGATATGCTTGGTGCTCTTAAACCTGGTTTATCAATAAAGCTTTGGCTTAAAGATATTTATTGGAGATTATTTGCATTGCTTTATACTTTTGTTGGTTCATTCCCTGATTTGGTTGTTTGCAATTCTACTTGGACTTATAATCATATTAAATCATTATGGTGGGCAGGTCATAAACAAAAGCATATTGCTATTCTATATCCTCCATCATTTCAAATTAAACCTTCTAATGAGGTTTTAAGTCAAGATAGGAAACCTATATTGACTGTAATTGGACAATTTCGTCCAGAAAAGCGTCATGAACTCATTATTAAAGCATATGCTGATTTTATAAAGAGTGGAAGCAAACAGGCTAGTGAAAGTAAATTGAAATTAATAGGTTCAATTAGACAAAATAGTCCTGATCTTGAAAAAGTTAAACAATTAAAGGATCTATGCAAACAACTTGATATAAGTAAACATGTCGAGTTTATAATAGATGCACCTTGGTCAGAAGTACAAAATACATTATCAAATTCTGCAATTGGATTAAATGCTATGTGGAATGAACATTTCGGTATTGTTATAGTTGAATATATGTCATATGGAGCAATTCCTGTAGTTCATGCATCTGGTGGTCCACTTTATGATATTGTGCAAGAATATGAAGGCAAGCGCACAGGTATACATTTTGCTACTAAAGGAGACATCAAAGAAGATATTTCTAAGTATCCTACATTAGCTAAATCGATACAAACGATATTAGAAATGTCACCAGAAGAACAAAAACAAATGAGACTTCGTGCAGCTAAATCTATTGACAGATTTAGTGATGAATCATTCGAAAAGGGTTGGAATAATAGATTGTCATTATTATTAAAAATTGTTGACGTCAGAAGAGAAAAAAGGATAAAACTTGAAAATCAAATGTAACTTATTTTATTCATTACATATGAACATTTCAACGCGTTTGATTCTACGCATGAACAATTCATCGCCTTTGATTCTAAACATGAGCAATTCATCACCTTTGATTTGATAATACCATATCTGATGCAGGAGTTTCTTTTAATGGTATTAATTTATTCATTAATAAATTCTGTATAAGTGAGAAAGATGTTGAAGTTAGCCAATATAATGATACAGCCATTGGAGTATAGAATGCAACACCTGTAAGACCAAGTACTCCTACTGTAGATAAATTAGACATTATAGTTAAAAATTTAGGAGGATCAGGTCTTTGTGTAGTTAAGAAATAGTTATTAACTTGAATATTTGTAAGACCAACAATACAAATTCCAACAGCTAATAATGAACTTGGTTCAAGAAGTGTAGGTATTTCTATAGAAAGAAATTGAAATGGTATATTAAATGAAGGATCAGGTATAGTTCCTGGAATATTTAAATAATCACACATACCTCTAATTGTTAAACTAAGAATGATCCATACTGGTATTTGACATATTCCTGGTAAGATAGTTTTATAGATTTGACAACCATTTCTTTTATAAATCTCTTTACGTTTTCTGCTATACTCTTTATGTACAAGAGCAGATATTTCAGAACCTGATAGTTGACGTCCTTTCATTCCTGGTGGTAAAGGATGACCTTCAGGACTTACTTGTACATTTGATGAAGCCAATTGTTTTCTAATATTCATAATCCAACCATTTAATACTGGTTGCAATTGATCTGCTGTTTTAGTCTTTTTACGAGAATACACACTTAACGGTAATAATGATAATCTTATACCAATTGTAGTTGCAGGTATAATAATAGCCCAATGTAGGTTAGATATATCATGAAGTTGTTGTAATAAAGATTGAGTATTTGACAAAATACTAAACTTCCTTATTTTATGATTTGTATGATGTAATGGTAATCGTAACATTAGAAATAAATAACAAATATGTTTAGTCAAAAGAATACGTTCACTAAGAGTGTTGATCGATTGATAAAATTGCACGGCTTACTCAAATAGGAAATTAATTAATATCACCAAAATTCAAGTTTCTCTTTCGATTTTACTTCTAAGATATCACTCTATTTCTCTTCACAAAATTTGTGAAGTGATATACCTATTTGAGTAATTGTAAACAAATATCTTCTATTTATTTAAGGTGATATTTTTGTACTTTTTGGTATACAACTTTCATCATCTCTTTTTATTACAAAATTGACTACCGATTCCCGCTCCCTTCTTTTTGCAGTAAATAATGTCTACATTCAAAGAAAGAATGGAAAATACGAAGAATTCTGTAAAGAAATTACTTTATTCTATTATATCGCAAAAGAAGACTAATCTTTGCGTATCTGCTGATGTCACAACTACTGCTGCTTTATTACAACTAGCTGATACTGTAGGACCTCATATTTGTGTATTAAAGACTCATATAGATATTGTTGAAGATTTCACTTATAATGGAACAATTTTACCTCTTGTAGAACTTGCAGAAAAACATGGATTTTTAATATTTGAAGATCGTAAATTCGCTGATATTGGTTCTACTGTAAAAGCACAATTTGCCTCTGGTGTATACAAGATTGCTAGTTGGGCTCAAATCACAAACGCACATACTGTACCTGGTCCAGGTGTTATTTCTGGTTTAAAAGCTGGTAATAAGTTTTCAGGCCTTTTACTCCTTGCTGAAATGTCTTCAGCGGGTGCTCTTACAACTCCAGAATATTCTCAGAAAACTCTAGAAATCGCAAGAGCAAATTCAGATTTTGTTATTGGATTTATTGCTCAACATTCTATGGGTAAGCCAGAAGAGGACTGGTTAGTAATGACTCCAGGTGTTGGTTTAGACGATAAAGGTGATGGCCTTGGTCAACAGTATAGAACTGTTAAAGAAGTCATGGATGACGGTACTGATATTATAATTGTAGGACGTGGTGTAACTGGTAAAGATAGAGATCCTGCTGTTGAAGCTAAACGATATAGAGAAGCAGGATGGGAAGCTTATAAAGCAAGAGTTGGCGGTTTAGATTACTAATATGTCATAAAACTGAGCTTATCTTTTTTTTAAAAAAAGTATTCTGTTTAACTTAGTTTTTATCTTATTTACATCAATTAGCAGCTTTCTGTCCAATGTAGTTAATAGCACTACCTGCTTTGAAAAAGGCAACTTGATCTGCTGACATTGTATGTCTTGCCTTAATAACCTTTTCAGTACCATCAGGAAGAGTTACTTTCAAAGAAATTAATCCTCCATTATCACCATTTTTGTTAATCATATCAACTAAATCCAATGTCTCAATCATAGAACAAGATTTAATAAAATCATAATCTGATTCATTATCAAATGTAAGAGGTAAAACACCTTGCTTTTTCAAGTTAGTTTCATGAATACGTGCAAATGATTTTGTAAGAATCATACTACCTCCTAAAAATCTAGGTGAAAGTGCTGCATGTTCTCTAGCACTTCCTTCACCATAATTATGTTCTGCGACAACTATCCAAGGTCTTTGTTCTTCTTTCCATTTAATCATTAATTCGGGAATACCATATGCTTCACCATCAAAATCATAAATAACATTAACTTCATCTGTTTCGGCATTTTGAGCTCCAATAAGTGTATTATTACTAATATTCTCAAGATGTCCTTTATATTTAAGCCAAACACCGGCTGCTGAAATATGATCAGTAGTACATTTGCCTTTAACCTTTAAAATAACATTAGTCTTCAATTCGTTACCATCCCATGCTTCAAATGGTTCAAGTAAAGCCAATCTATCAGAAGTAGGAGAAACTGCAACTGGAACATTCTCATCAGGTTGAGGGTCTTCAACAGGAATAAATTCAGGTAATCCAGCCTGAAATCCATCAGCAGGAAGTTCAGCACCATGAGGTGGTGCAAACTTAAACTCTGTACCATCTTCAAATTTAATAGCATCAGTCATTGGATTAAATGTAAGATCACCAGCATAACTAATAGCAGTAACAATCTCAGGAGATGTCAAGAAATTCAAAGTATTAGGATTTCCATCATTACGGGCACGGAAATTTCTATTATATGATGTCAAAATTGAATTAGGTTCTTTCGCATCAACATCATCACGTTGCCATTGTCCAATACATGGACCACATGCGTTAGCTAAAACTTTAGCACCTTCAGATTCAAATAAGGGAATCAAACCATCTCTAGTAATTGTACTGCGAATTTGATCACTACCGGGAGTGACAAAAAAAGGAACTTTAGGCTTAATGCCTTTATCTTGAGCTTGTCTAATCAAAGATGCTACACGTGCCATATCATTGTAAGAGGAGTTTGTACATGAACCTATTAAACCAGCAGACAATTTTTGAGGCCATTGATTATCCTTTACAGCCTTAGCAAATCCAGATAAAGGAGTTGAAAGATCAGGAGTAAAAGGTCCATTAATATGTGGTTCAAGGTTATCTAAATCTATTTCTACAACTTGATCATATTCAACACCTTCATCAGCACGGAAGAAGTCAGTAGATTTGTCAAGATTGCTAATGAGATTTCCAATAGGTTCACGTCCAGTAGCAGCAAGATACCTTTGCATACTTTCAGTAAAAGGGAAAGTAGATGTAGTAGCACCTACTTCAGCACCCATATTACAAATAGTAGCCATACCAGTTGCAGGTAAAGATTTAACACCCTCACCAAAGTATTCAATAATAAAACCAGTACCTCCACGTACAGTTAAAACACCGGCTAAGTATGTAATAACATCTTTAGGTGAAACCCATCCATGCATCTTACCCTTAAGATGTACACCAAGTATTTTAGGAGCTTTAAGTTCCCAAGGAGTCTTTGTAAGAGCGTCTACGGCATCAGCACCACCTACACCAATAGCAATAGCACCAAGACCACCGGCATTAGGAGTATGAGAGTCAGTACCTAACATCATTAATCCAGGAACAGAATAGTTTTCTAATACTATTTGATGAATAATTCCTGAACCAGGACCCCAAAATTGAATACCATAACGTTTACCACAACTTTCTAAGAAATCAAAGACTTCTTTGTTAGTAGCAATAGCGTTTTTAAGATCATTTTCAGCACCATCATGACCAACGATTAAATGATCACAATGAATAGATGCAGGTACAGCAGTTGATTTCATTCCACATGTCATAAACTGTAATAAAGCCATTTGTGCACTTGCATCTTGCATAGCTACACGATCAGGATTGAGTTTCAAATATGTATCACCTCTAATTCTACCACCTTTATTTGCAAGACCTTCTTCTACATCTACAAGATGTGAATAAAGAACCTTTTCAGCATAAGATAAAGGTCTATTTAAAACTTTACGGACTTCTCCGAGTTGTTGTAATAAAAATGAATAGTTTGGAGCTCTTGATTTAAGATTAGCAGGTAATCCAAAAGTCGCTTCACTTGCTGTAGCAAATGATCTTCCGATCACTTTTAAAGGTGCTGATTTCGATAATACAGTCATCTTGTTCTTGTGGTTTTCTCTATATCACCTTATCCTTCACTTAAAAGCTATATCTTATACTTCTTATAAAATAGAATGAAAAATGACCAATCCTTTATAGTAGTGAGAAATCGCTCAATAGAATATAGTGACTACAGCTATTGTGGGGGTTTGGTACATTTCTGTCGTTTTCCTCTTCTTTATATATATCCCCCATACAAATTTTTTTGGCTTCGAGTGATCGAAAATTCCAATAACAAATCGTTATTATTGGTTGTTAAAATTTAAACTTTTTTTGTTTTATCATATTTTAAGGTTTATTTATCCTATTTTTATATAACGGTTATTTCTCTTTTATCTCTTTTCGATATCTTCGAAAATTCATTGATACAAAAGAAAACTTATCGTATTGATCTTCACTCAGCCGTAAATTTTTTAATTTTGGTTCTCCCAAGATGTAAATAACAGTTCATCCTTAAGTCATTTTTATGATGTAACCATTCTAGTTAGTCCTTGAAGGACAATTCTTTAATGCTGTTTGTAACCTGTTCTCTAAAACTCCCAATGTTGTAGAAAATGTGCCTAAAAGTGTACTCAATTCGTTAACTATCGCTTCCTTTGGTGTACTACTTAAAAGTACATTCACATCAATCTTTGGTAAATCAGGCATTTTTGTAAAATCCTTTGGTGTACTAGCAAGCTGTGATTGTGATTTCGATCGTGCAGGTTTAATGATTTGTTGTGCAATAACTGCATTAAGAGAGGTAGAATTATTGTTACTGTCAAATCTTGTAGGTCCATTCCCAGGGGAAAGCTGTCCTTGAGATTCGAGTACCGAACTGATATTTTCTGTCTTTGTCATAACAGTTAAAGAAGAAGCAGGAATCTTAATCCTTTGAGGTCTTCCAGGTCTAACTAACGATGAACTTTCATTAATTGGCAACGTATTCGGCGTTGAAGACATTGGCTTTAGTGCCTTGGCTGTATGACTTATAGCATTAAGAGGTTGTTGCTGAACTGGAATATGATGATTCTGTGTTCTTTGTTGTCCTGAATAAGACAAAGGTGTCGTAGTGTTAGGCGTTAAACTAGCATTAGGCTTTCGTTGAGGACTGATTTGTCTTTCCTTTTTCGTAAGCGGTGGTGTAATCACAGGAGGCTTATCAAAATCTGATCTAGGTATATCCTCCGACATGCTAAGTGAATCAAACTGAAAGTCTCCTAATGTTGACATCTTCGATAAGTTATCAGGTATAGATGGTAAAACAGGAGCTGATAAATTCGGTGTTGAATTAGTGGCAATTAATTCAGCAGGTCGTGGTTTCAAAAGTGTAGGATTTGAAGTAGGTTTGGCACCAGCTGATTTAGGCATTGGTAATCCAGAAGCAGAAGGTTGAGAAAACGTCGCATCTAAAGGTGTAGTAGAAATAGGTTTCAAAACAGGCGTAGAAAGAGAAATTGAATCCAAAGTAGGTATTTCAATTTCAACAAGAGGCGTAGCAATAGTATCTGACCTTCCTCTTGGTATAGAAGGAGAAATATTAAAAGAAGATTCCTTTGAATTTTCTTGTCCAGGTGAAAACAAATCCATAAGAGGATGATAATCAGTATTGATATTGTCTGAAGAGGAACCACTGATTGTAGCATCAGTTTCGGAATATGTAGCATTAGGTGTAGCAGTAATTGTACCATTCCTAGAATTATTCAAAGAATCAGGAGCAGGCTTTGAAAGACCAGGCGTAGGAGGCACATCAGTAGCATTTGATTTTATAGTACCAAAATCCCAAGACAGATCAGGAACAGAAGAATTTGCAGCATTATCACCTTCACCATCATCAGAATCCGATAAATTACCATTTTGATCATAATTTTCAAAATTTCTATTTCCAATTAACTGATTATATTCATCAGGATTTTGATGAGCCCAAGTTTCAAATTTTCTTACTAGATCAGTAAGGACACTCGTAGAAGTAGTTTTAGTCATTCTGATAAATTTTGTTTTCAATAGTTTCTCTGCTGACGGTCTTTCCTCAGGTTCTTCATCCAAACAAAGAGCTACAAATTCCTTGATAGCCGAAGAGTATTTAACACCTTCTAAACGAGCAGGTTTAGATCTAGGAATTAAAAAGATTGCTCTCATAGGTTCAACATCAGCATATGGAGGTCTATCAGTAGCCATTTCATATATAGTAATTCCAAGAGACCATATATCAGCAGTTGAATTATAAGAAGCGCCTTCAGTAATAACTTCTGGTGCCATCCAGTAAGGAGTACCAACAAAAGTTGAACGTTTTATCTTTGAAGAAGCTAATTGAGCAGCAACACCAAAATCACATAGCTGAACTTTTCCTTCCTTACTAATTAATATATTTGCAGCTTTAATGTCTCTATGTATAATTCCTGCTTTATGTATAAACTGAAGTGCATATAAAGTTTCTCTGACAATAATAGCTATATACTGTTCTTCGATAATACCAGTGCTCATAATATTACGAACAGAACCACCTGAACAATAGTCCATTACAATCCATAATTTGGTTCCTCTCATGAATGAAGTGTGATACCGTATAATATTTGCAGCTTCTACATTTCTGAATTCTGATAATAAAGCAATTTCACGTTGTACATCTAGAACATCATCAGCAGCATCATCTAAATTTAATATCTTTATAGCAACAATTTGATTTGTAACTAAATCAATAGCTTTATGTACAACACCAAAATTACCACGTCCTATGAGTTCTTGACGTTTATATCTTGGTCTTCCTGATAACATTCTTATAAGACTTTGAAGTTAAAGCTGAATAGATTAATATTCTTTCTTTCTATAAAGTTGATATTTGCATATGTTAGATAAGAAAAAAAAACTCTCCAGTTTTGAATGTGACTTATTTGAATAATTTCTTCAGCTGATCATTAAATCAAGTAACGAAATCGATCAAAAAATCAAAACCTAGAATTGCTTACTTCTTCCTAAAACGGGGTATCTTTGTAAAACAAACAAATAAGTCAAAACAGTTGAGTTTCTTCAAGATTTATTGTCGATTATTTTAATTAATGAGAACTTCGATGTTTGCAAAGAAGGAAAGAAAAAAGAAAAAAAAGTGATTACGAAATACCGAAAGAAAAAACACTCAATAAACTCCAACTAAACGAAACAAGGTTAAAAAATGTAGCGATTCTTTTTCTTAAAAAAAGGAACAATAAAATAAAAAAAAAATAGAGTTTTTCTTATACTTGAATAATTGATATATTTTAAACGGAAAAAAAGAATAAAAAAGAGACAAGGACAAAAGAGAAAAAGGATAGAAAGGAAAAGGCTAGAACGTTTCGATTTTGACATCCTTTTTTTTTTGAAAGAATGAGAAATTAGAGAAACGCCAAATTCAATACATGCGGCTCATTATTTTAACTCGATTTTTTTTTTTTGGGTTATCCTATCACCTCTTTTAGGAAAGATAAGAGAGATTTAACCGGTTAATGTTTTCTTCTATCTCGATAACTGGTATAAGACAAATTAAAAAAAAAATTCTTATAAATATACGATAATTAGACTTTTTTTTGATCAATAAAACAATCAATTGAATTCGGTATGTCTGTCATATTGTAAGGCAATTGAATATAACAGACTGTTTTTATGTAAATCATGTAAGTGCTATAGAAAGAGATTAAGCACAAATGAATAAGCTAAACCCCATATAAAACTACGATACTGATATGTCATTGTTCTAACAATATCACCATTCAATGAATTGTTCGGTAATTAGTTATACCATAAGATTCAAATAAAGGTCTCCATATTAGACCGTCAAATCACTTTGTTTCATAATACAGTCGTCTAGAACCGCATGATATAGTACATAACTTTTCTTCAATGAACCCGTGATAGCAGACAAACAGTACATCATAAATTTCACCAATATATTCTCAAATATTGTATATTTCGCTCAAAGTATACAATTTCCATTGTTAAAAACCCCCATAAAACCAATTCATACATCACTGCAAAAATACTCATTTAATTTAAATATATCCTCAATTCAATTGCATACGTCTCCCAAAATCATACAGTTGTTTAACACTATTTTCTTAATCAGATGATCAGAATATACAGTCATTGAATCACTTAGAATCACGAGTTCACCATCTAAACAATCTAAAATGGTATTGACATACCAAATTAAGAAAAACCAAGCAATATAGCGTCTTAATTCGCGTTATACTTCAAAATATTTTGATATCTTGATTCACTTTGAAACTCAATAACCACGCACCTACAAACCTGGTATATATATAACGAAAAAACTATTCAAAAACTATTCAAAATCATTCAAAACAAACAAACATCTCAAATATATTTGAAATATAATGGAAAGCAATAGCAGTCGACGTACATCAATCTCTTTTCCTATTAGTTCACCTGAGAAAGTAAATACTTCTGTAAAGATAACAATAGGTGACTTTTCTTACCTTGTACCTTTTCAAGATGTAAACCATTATCATCAATTAGTAGAAATGTGTCAAAAGTTAAACACAAAGTTCTCTGGTGCTATAGGTGAGCATAATTTTCGAATTTTTCAAGAAGTAGACGGAGCAAATAAAATAGGGCCTATCATTTTAAAGAAACATTGGGATAAGATTGTTAAAGATGGTCTCAGAATAATAGTTTCAATTCAAGCTGTCAAGGATATTCCTGAACTTCCAATTGACAAAAGTCTACGTTCTGGACTCAGATCAAAGGATCTTGATACTCAATTCTATCCACATGTAACTTCTTAAGACTTAAACATATGTTTCTCTTAATCATATACAATCGCACATAATTCATAACACTAAGTTACATTAAAAGAGAAGATCATACTGTCAAATCCTATAGCCGCTAGTTGTACATCCATATTCCATGATGCTGCTTGAATCCAGAATTCTCAGTACCTCACTAAGAAAATAATCCATTCAAAATCTCTTAATGAAATAAGCTACTGTTATCAAAAGAAAGAGAATCTAAGCCCAGCCCAAGCTCATAACATGAGACACTCAATTTCCAGTAAATCAGAGCACAAAGTAAAGCATCTGCTAATCAGTCTGAACCAAACACTTGTGAACCCGTAACACCTAAAAAAAGCAATCAAATAATTTGCCCAACAAACTCACTAAGTCAATAGTTAATGCCAAATTATAGCAGCATGTAACACACACAACAACATAATAGTTAGATTTCGTATACAACCAGATCAAAGGAGTATTCACAAAATTTCCTCGATTTGCCGGGTAAAATAATAAATTTTTCAAAATGAGAAAGAAAAAAAATCAACTTCAACACTTTTTGATTCTTTGTTAATTTTCACTGTTTGAAATAAACCCAATTTTTTCTTTGATTTTTCTTCTATTGATATTAGTTAATCCAGAGAAAAATAAGGAAAAATGACAGAAGATATAAGAATTTTAAGAGATCGAGTTTCGAACCCTTATGAGACACATGAATGGAGTTTCGAAGAGTTTGAATCAAATTTTAAAATAGAGATCGGGTTTATGAATCAAGAAAGTTCAGTATTTGATTTAATAGGTCTTGATACTCCATTAGTGAATGCATTTAGAAGAATTCTTATAGCAGAAGTGCCAACTATTGCTATCGAGTACGTATATGTACAAAATAATACATCAGTTATACAAGATGAAGTACTTGCACAAAGGTTAGGATTAATTCCTTTAAAAGCAGATCCAGATCGATTAATGTGGTTCAATAAACAAAGTGAAGCAGAGCCATCAGAAAATGATACGATTGTTCTTAATTTATCAGTTAAATGTGAACGTAATCGTAAAGCACCAAAGGAATCAATTGATCCTAAAGAATTGTATATAAATTCATCAGTATATGCAAAACAAATTCAATTTGAACCTCAAGGAAGTCAAGAGCAATGGTTTCCTGAAGGAATCAAAGCATCATACCCTGATATTTTAATTGCAAAGCTACGTCCAGGACAAGAAATAGATGTGACTATGCATTGCATACTTGGTGTAGGATCTGATCATGCCAAATTTTCACCTGTAGCTACAGCTAGTTACAGATTACTTCCAACTATTGAAATTGTTGGAGATGATATTAAAGGTGATTTAGCAAAGAAATTCCAATCTTGTTTCCCTTATGGAGTTATTGGAATAAATGATAAAGATGAAGCATATGTAAAGGATGCTAGAAAAGATACAGTCTCAAGGGAAGTATTAAGACATAAAGAATTTGACGGTAAAGTAAAGCTTGGAAGAAAGAATAATCATGCAGTGTTTTCAATTGAATCCACTGGCGCAATGACTCCTGATGTATTATTCTTAAAATCAATTCGTATACTTAAAGAGAAGTGTCTTTTGCTTAGAAGATACGATTTGCGTTAAAACCTAACACATATAATATTTTGATTAATTTAAAGCTGTAAAGCTCTTATAAAGTATGTTTTTTGTAAGAGATCATAAATTTGTCAATTGGTTATCATTACTCTATACATCTTCATGATAATGAAATCTTGTCTTTTGTGGATTATCAGGTGCATGTGAACTATATAAATTATCATCTGGAGGTCTTTCGTTTCTATAATTTCCTGCTAACATACTTTGTAAAGAGATTGCGACACTCAATACTGTTTGTACTGGTGACCATCCTGATCCAAGAAGATCTAAACAAATATGACCATTCGAATATATATGAGGATGCAATGGTATAGTTCTATCATTTGTTGACAAAAATACAACGATTGGAGGTTCAATAGGATATCTATCTGTGAATGAAAACTTAATCCTATAGATTTGATTAGCGTAAATTGGATGTGTTGAATCAACTACATTGATATCAACTAACCAATCTTTAAAGTCATTATATTCAATCAATTTTATACCTGTAAAAGTAAACAAAAGGGGTCAGTAAAAATTAAGTCAAAAAAAGTTTATATAAATTGTTTACTTACCAATTGGTGTTTCGCGTTCAAGATCTTTCAATTCTTTTGCTAATCTTCTTGCAAACATTTTTCGTTTTTTTATTTCTTATTCTTGACCTGGTCAAAACCAAATTATTAGAGTTTTTTAAAAAAGCAACAAAATTGACCTGTTTTATTATTAAAAACCCTCAATTCTTTACTTTTTCTTGTAACAAAAAATATGAAATACGAAGAAAAGAAAGATCGTGGTCCTTTGGTTGTGATTTGTAACGGTTAGTCAGATTTGAAAGTTGCAAAAAAACACGCTATTTCACAGAAATCGAAAAAGAGTCTATTTTACATGAATCATACTACGTCAAAAAAATACTAAATCATTCAATAATGCATTATTCTAGTCCTTTAGATTTACTAAAATTTCTATCACCAATCGTCATCATCATCTTCTTCATCATCACTTCCTCTCATCTTACCTTGCCTAGCTTTCAATGCTTCTGCTAATCCTCCAGCAAACACTTTAGTCTCACTCTCCTTCTTCTTAATAGCATCCGCTAAGCCACCTGCAATATTAGCATTATTTGATGCAGTTCCATTCTGAGCTTGTTGACTTCTAGCATTAGATGGAGGCGCAGGTGGTGGTGCAGGTGCTGAAGTAGAACTGCTTGCCATAACTTCTTCTAAATATGAAGCAGGCGCCCATCCAGTAGCTGATCCATCTCTGCTCTTACATAACCACCATCCACTATCAGCCTTTTCCAATAGTAAATAAATCTCATCTTTAACAATAGTCAGTTCATTCTCACTTCTAGCCGTAAAATCATATAAAGATTTTGCACTTGGCTCCGCTGGCTTAGCTTTAGCAGGTGGTGCAGGTGGAGGAGGTGGAGGTCTTGTTGCTGACTTTTTAGTAGTACTAGCAGCAGGTCTAGGTGTAGAAACTTCTGTTTTTTGTGCAGGTGTAATAGTATGACCTGATCCCATAGCTGCAGCGGCAGCTGCTGTTGCAGACACTTGATTTATAGGATTTGACTGTTGGGGAACAGGTCTAGGTTTATTCTGATTAACCTTTGGTCTAGGTCCCGCTGTTGGTGCTTTAGGTGGTACACGTCCTGTAGAAGTTTGAGTAGTATTAGCAACTGGAACTCTAGCAACTGGTTGAGGTCTAGGTGTAGCTGTTCTGCTAGGTGCAACATCAGAAACTGAATTAGGAGCTTCTCCAGGAGGTGCATGAACAACACCTGATTTATACAAATCAAATGAAGGAACAGTTATATCTCGCTGAAATTTAACTGCATGAAGCTTTCCAGGTTTCTTACAATATTGAATTGTAGGACCAACATTTACCTCAACAGAGGGGTTAACTCTTCTAAGTTGCGTAGCAAATTCCGTCTTAAATTGACACCAACAGAAAGGATCAGCCTGTTGTGGTGGAATAATAATAAGAGAAAACCAGTCATCCCGCAAATTAGAAAGATTAACACTCTTAATTGAAGTAACAGGTACCACTCTATCCTTAACAATTTGCAATTGACGATTAACAACCTCTCTAGAAATAATGTAAAAAGATCGATTAGTCAATACAAAGGTCTTAGGATATCTAATTGAAGATCGCCCAAACTTTGCCAATAAGACCTCACCAGTACAAGAAAACACAACCTTTTCTGATCTAGGGATACCAACTGCATTTCTCAAGTATGCACCAGGCCCATCCAATGCTTCCATGTTCAAATAATCTCCTACAAAACGTCTTTGATGAACCAAACTAAATCTTCTTCTTTCTTTTCTTCCATTTAAAATTCTATGACCTTCTTCCCGTAATTCCAAATAATGACGATCAGGCCCTTGCTTCTTACGCCATGCACGCTGAATAACTGTAGCTGCATCAGCCTTGTATTTAAGATATTTACGCCATGCTCTTTGAATACGACTTGCCATTCCATGCCAATAACGATCACGCATATGTTCTAAGGCAAACAAAGTCTCTGGAGTTTTGATAAACACCTTACTCACACCTAACTGGAACTCACTAGTAGGAATATTAGAGTCATGAAGAATCTGTTTTGTTGCACTTAAGTGATCTCCTTGCCATATGTAATCACCAGCATATGATGTGCGAGAAGACAACAAATAAAATCTCTCCACAAACTTCTCAAATGATTGTCTGTAGGCAAATCCTGCACGTCTGATGCGAACATTCTCTTGCAACCCAAGATACTTAATTTGATGTAAAACTTGCTTTTCATTATAATCAGCAGGAGACTTGGTTTGATTAGGTTTAATCGTACGAATATACGAAGGTTGAGCTTTCTCTAAAGCTGCAACTAATTCATTAGCCGATTGTTTGATCTTGTCACTAGCTGTAGGGGGTCGTTTCTTAGAATCAGTATTCATCGATGGAGGAAAAAGAGATACTAAGAAAGGGTTTGTTGAACTCTGCAACAATTCAAGCAAGTCACGAGCTAATAAATCTTTGTTCTTGTCGGTCATTCCACGAATTTGATACATCACATCACCAGCATAATGCTTCACCAAAAACTGATTTTGTCTTGCTTCAAAATGAGGATTTGTAGCAAGCATACTGGTACGCTGTACATAAGCTTGATCTGCAGCATCTGAATCTGCATGAGCAGTGGCACATGCATCGTTTAAAGCAGCAAATATACCAGGAGGACGCTTTGCTTCAATTAAATCACATACAATCTTGTTGTTAAAGTATTTAATAGGATTCCATTGAATCTTTTCACGTACGTACTCCTCTTGTTCAGCTTTCAACGTCAATTCAATAAAAATTTGCTGAAGTTTCTCGTTAACATAATTGATACAAAGTTGTTCAAAAGAATTGTGTTCAAAAATCTCAAAACCGTAAATATCAAGAATACCAATTGACTTTGACTTATCAGTAGAGTCTTGAGTGGATAATGACTTATTCAAACGTTCAACAATCCAATCAAACAAATTAAAATAAATAGATTTAGCTAGTGCATCACGAACTGCAGTTGCTTGAACTATATTTAATGGTGATTCATAAACAGAACCACGTCTAGTACCATGTTTTGTCTCAACAACACGAATAGTTAAGGCCTTTCTTAAAAGTGGTTCTTCAACGTTTAATAGATATGCGATAAAAGTTGTTACAGACTGGTCAGCAATTTCAGCATAACCTTCAGCATTCTCCTTAAAGGATACATTACCAATCCATAAAATAGAAGCAAGTAAACGAAATATATTATCCTGTTCTGGTTCCATTAGACCTATTGTACGCATTGATTTTAGAGTTTCTTGAAATTCAGCAACATCATCCATTCCGTCTACAGATGTGCAGCCACTTTTAGCTAAATAGAAATAAGATTCAGGTTGTTGAATACCGAAAGTTTCACGGTACTTTTGAGAAGCGCCTCTAGTGAATTGATAAAATATATGAAAGTTACGTTCATTTTTTGTCTGTTCAACAACTCTTCCCTTTTCTAAAAGATAGTTTGTAATATGAGCACCTACAGGTTCAGCTTGAGCATTAAAAAGAATTTCAAGGTATTTACCAAATCTAGAAGAATTATTGTTCCTTAAAGTTTTAGCACAACCAAATGCTTCTAGTAAAGGGTTTGTTGCAAGGACCATATCTTTAGTCTTTTGAATTTGTGATGAGGATGAACCGGAAACTGAAGAAATGTATTGCATGATTTGTTTTGCAGCTTCAGTTTTACCAGCACCAGATTCACCTGAAATAATGACACATTGATTTTCATTATATGATTTCATATTATAGTAAGTACTTTCAGCGATCGCAAAAACATGAGGAGGCATTTCAAGACGATTTTTACCACGATAAGCAGCTAAAGTATCAGGACCATAAATACCTAAATCTCTGAATGGATTAACGGATATTAATACATGACCAATATAAGTATAAATTGTACCATTATCGAATCTCTTTTTTAAGTTATCATTAATTGAATCTTCGGAAATCTTCGAAAGTAAAGTTAGATCAGAAACACCGACTTCTTTCTTTTTTGTAACATCAAAAGCAGCCTTTTTAACTGTACCTTTTGATGATCCACCGGCATTTTGTGCAGCTGCTTTACGACCTGCACGTTTCGTTATAGCCATGATTTACCAAATATTTGTAAGGTAAGCGTATAAAGAAAGGGTTAAAGCAATTTAAAGTTTAAGGACAAAACAATGATAAAATAAGACAAAATTGTCAGTAACAATTAGAAGTAAAGATTTTACAAAACAAGAAGTAAAAGTAAATAAAGAGACACTTCTCCCTTTCCGTTTCTATATATAACTTTCTTGAAGCTTGGTGTAAGGGGCAGACGAAAGGCTATAACTGGCATTCGTAAGTATTCGGGAAGTAAGTGTATATTTAATGTATTATAAAGAGGCTTACGTAACCTTAACTTCCGAATCAAGTTGAACAGACTTACAATCTAGCCACCCCGGAGCTGGAGTAGACTGCCATTTTGACAGTTCAGTCCTAATTGGGATAAAGTTAAGGTTTTTAATTAAGTAATAAGGTTTAAAGCTTATATGCACTTTATACACTGTAA